>JAWQUT010000038.1:833999-857325 GCA_033807755.1 Ellobium chinense | reverse complement strand
TTCTTTTCATCCTAATGCAGCCCGACACCAGAGGGAGCCAAAACAAATTCGACATCCTGTAGTCTGTGGCACTACATACAGTCTATGTTAACGCATTTCACACATCTTATAAAAAAAAAAAATCTGGTTGTTTTGGTTTTTTTTTCTTTTGTCTTTAAAATACACAGACAAAAAAATATACAACTAGACTGAATATGCTGAAGTTTGAAAAACTGGTGCAATCGGAGAATACAGTGGAACTAAAATGATTATATTGATTTTTTGGGGTATCTTGATGAAAGCTCTTGTTTACGCTCTCGTACTTTGCAAAAATAATTACGCTACTAAAATTAAGTAATCCGTTTTACTTGTGTCGTTTCTGTTGCAAAACGTCGTCAATTGTTCTTGTAAGTATGTGTGCTCATATTGATCGTTTTATTGTACTTCTTTTGTACTTAAGCTGTCTAATAAATTTGTTGAAACGTATTGCCAGGTGGACTTATTCTCCACTGATTTCGCTCAACTTGCTGTGTGAGTCATAAAGTCACTGCAGATTTTTTTTTCTTTGGTCAGCAGCCATGTACCTCTGTCTAGATGTAAAGAAAATTAATTTTCTCATTTTTGAATACCCTATTTCATTTTTTATTCTAAAAATTGGCGTCCATGTTCCTCACGTCAGTATCTAGTACACCGTCTGCAGCCAAGTTGGCGCTATGCGGCCAAATTCCTCAAGTTTGGCGTTTTTTGTTGTTTTTTTCCAAAGGTTAGCGTCAAGAAAATTGTTCGGCGGTTTTTTTTTCACCTCAGCTTAAGTGTCAGGTTTACAATACATACAATGACGCGGTTGCACACATATCTATTATTAAAGGAAGAGCAGCCAAAACGTGTAAATTTTGTGGTTTGGTAAATTGCTTCCCGAAAATATGTAGTGCTTTGAGTCGTTAGATCATAAAAAGTTTGGTCTAACATTATTCATCATTTTTAACCAATTCTGATGATAATAACAAAATTCCTGAGCAATCTCAAAACCTCAAGTCGTATCAATTTTAAGAGGGATTCAATAACAATAATAACAATAATTTTATCCAGCTCTCAAGTACAGTATGTGGTATACAGAAACAGACAAATATATTAAAAGCAAAGATATAAAAACAGCTTGCCCAAGCTACGAAAGTCATTCTATACAATCCCGCGTATCTCCAAACTTCATTTATGTGTTATACGATGTTATACAACAACATGGATGATATATCTACCTTTGTCCCTTGTTATGAGCCTCATTCTTGGGTTGTCTGTCTATAAATTATTAAACGAACATGACAGATCTACATGTCTGGCTAGACAGCATAGAAATATCACACAAATCTCCGGATGTTTTAGTCTAAATATAGATCTATACGGTAAAAAGCCTTCAAACCGTTGGCGGAAAGTCGATAATACGTATTCAGATATTAAGTACACCTCGGTATTAAGTACGGTTTTCATATGCATGGATTCATTATTATTCTGTTTCATTATTCAATATACACCTCAGTACTACGTAGGCCTACATACGTCACTTGCACGAATTCATTATTAATGTATCATTTCATCCCTCATGTCGTCTTCGATATTAAGCACACCTCAATACTACAGACATGTATACTTTTTCCATCAATCAAGGGTGAACCTTTTATCGAGTTCTACTGTAACTTCTATAATTTCGTCACATTTTCGGAAGGAGGAGGAGAGAGTAGGTGCGCTGGCACATGTTTACGGCTTCTCCACTGACACGACGCCCCTGACATCTCTCTGCCATCAGTGTTACAAGTGTCCTGCTGTGTCCGTCATCAGCAAGTCTATTAACAGCATGATAATCCAATCTCTGTAATGAGCAAAATCTCTGATGTGATGAATGTACCCCGCAGCCACTGATCGAATGTTGCCATGTTGCTGTGTTGTATAATGAAAATTTATAACTTTGAGGTGTATAAGGTTTTTCTGTGATAGATCAACGCTTTCCATGGATTTACATAGCGACGTAGCTGTTGGCACGTCATGGAGGCACTATTTCAAGATGTCTTCCTCTTTTGCCAAGGACTATGTGCTTTATACCATCCTTCCACAGGACAGTCATACAGAGAAGAAAGGCCTATATTCCTGGAGATTTATTTTAAAATATCGTATATTCCTTTGTTGTGATGTGGATATACAGTCTTTTGATTTAAAAAAAAAAAATTAACAACTCAAGATTCGAACAACATAACGCATAATTAAACTACAGGGAACTTGACGGTCTCATATCCCAGGGGTCTAGCTGGAGTTTTCGAGAGAAGAGAAGAGAAGAGAAGAGAAGAGAAGAGAAGAGAAGAGAAGAGAAGAGAAGAAAAAAAGAGAAGAGAAGAGAAGAGAAAACTGTCCATAAGGCACATCTGTTTCCCTTCCCGTAAAATATACGATGCAATACACCACACTTAATTAACCACTTTGATGATACATAATTACCACTAAACGAACATATTACGGAGTAGTGTTCACTAACAACAGGAACACACAACAACAGAGCAAAACACAACTCAAATCCGGCGCGAAAGACTAAAGCTCTCAGGCTGACGATGATGCGCAGGTTGCATCGAAAGGCCTTCAGTAAATGTGTTTTTCCATCGGATTACTACGATAGAACCTTCGACGTGTACTGACGTCATCTACTTATAAAACTACCATAAGCATTACTAACGTCTGTATGACCATCATCTACAATATTTCAAAATGAACATATTACAAAAGTGATATTCATGATCCTGAAAACCCAATTCTTCCTCTTACATTTCACCTATATATCTCCACGCAACCTAAAAACTTGAGGCATAAAGATGCCGATAGTACCTGGAATTTGGGGTTTTGTATGCAATTTTAAACAGACCTTTTAAACAGACCCTGCAAAATCAGAAAATTGGCCCTGAAGAGAAGAAAAAGGTTGGATTTGACTTTTGAAGGTTTAGATAGGTGCGAAGACATTTTGTAGACTCGGAATGGGTGAGGTTTAGCCACTCTGGTGTACACCGTGTAGTTGCTGCTGAGTGGTTTACTGTGTCAAAAAACCTGTAATATAGGCCTGATTCACTGCCTACATATTGGTTTAGGGGTATATTTCTATGTGTCAAAATTTGGAATATGGGCTAAATAACATGTGTGAAAAGTATTTTGGCATGATACCACTGGATAAGTTAATGAGGGGTGTAAAGCCTTTACATAGCCAACAGTGGGAAAAAAAATTGGCATCTTCATATCTTGAGGTATACGAGACTATGAGGTAAATTTAATTAGAATTATAGAGCTTTAAATCAGGGCTTTGCGACTATCGCATGAAATTCAATCGTCTGAGGTATGAGATCGCGATGTCCTACTACGTTGTGTAAATAATTCATTACTTACTGCCTGAAATGCCCTCATTTTATTCAGGAAAGAAATAGATAGACAAAAAATACTGTATTAGACCGAATGTGCTGAAGTATGGGAAACTGATGCATTCAGAGAATACGATGGAACTAAAAAAATGCTGTTTTTTGGATGATGAAAGCTTTTGTTTAGACTTACTTTACAAAATAATTACATTACCAAAGTTAAGTAATCCGGTTCGTTTGTGTCGTTTCTGTTGTAAAGTAAGTATTGTCTGTTGTACTTGTGAGCTCTTGTCTTCATGTTCATCGCTTCATTGTACCTTTTTTTTGTACTTCAGCTTGTACATAAACGTGTTAAACTTGAGAATGACGTTCCCCTGCCAGAGATTATCTACACGTAGTCCTAATGAATCTACCGGTACCCGCCTGAGTTCTGGGTTTTCCAGACTCGATGTGTATATTTTTAACCACCGATTAAATGTCAAACGTCAGAGGCTAGAAATCCCGTGTCAAGACCGAAGGAAAAACATCCGCCTCAGCGGCGTATCGTTCACGGTGCGTGGGCGTGTACTGTGTACAGAGAGCGAAACTGACAATTTCCGCAAGTTTACAGGACAGCATGAAATTATTGTTTCATTTCTCTATTCCTAGTCACATGCGTGCCAAAGCCAAGAGCCTTATGATTTTAACATATATTGTACACGTGTAAAAACTATAATGAAATCATGCCAAGGAAGAAAAAAAAAAGATGCAAGGTTATTGCGCTTTTGAAGATGTTAAATCATTTCTGGCTTGATGTCATCCTCGCTATAAACAAAAATCGTTTAAAATTACATTGAGCAGTTTTGCAAAAGCCCCCTTTAAAATATTCATTTTCCAGAAGCTGCCTTTCATTACATCCGTTGTGCTCTTGTTGTTGTTGTTATCGTCGTCGTTGTTGTTGTTGTTGTTGTTGTTGTTGTTATCGTCGTCGTCGTCGTTGTTGTTGTTGTTATCGTCGTCGTCGTTGTTGCTGTTGTTGTTGTTGTTGTTGTTGTTGTTGTTGTTGTTGTTTTGTTTTCTGCATTGTTTTCTGCCCCCATCCTCTTTCCCGATATATAAGAACAAAAGCAGAGCTGCTGTCCTACATGTGAATTTTTGTCACGTTTCAAACTGTTGCAGGTATGCAGGTCGGTGTCAAAGTCCGTGCCGCAGGTGGGCACCCAATCAATCTTTCTCACTTGGCTCACATTGCAATATGGAATATTTCACGTCAACAGCCATTTAAAAACAATTAGGGGCGGAGCATCAGAGGGACTGTCGTAATCCGAGACAGACAGGGGAAGACTGAAAACAGCCTAAACAAAACAAAAAAGAAAGTTTACACATTACCCACCCCACCCCCACNCCCACCCCCCACCCCTCCTTACGGACCAAACGACTACCACAAAGTCAGAAGGAAGAAAAAAGCACAGCTCAAGCTAATTAACTGATGCATTCTCTTTCCTGGTCATTCTTAACTAAATTTCATAACTAGATCTAGATATGGAACCTTCTGACAATCTCTGAATAACGTCGATGACGATGATGATGATGATGATGATGATGATGGATGTTTCTTCCTTATCATTATTATTATTATTATTCCTGATGAAGGAATTTTCAATTCCGAAAATTTGACATTTTCTTATTGTGTGCTTCTTTTTGTAATTTAAATAAAATTGTATAGTACTACACTGGTGGACGCTATTCTATTTTATTTCCTGTGTGAAACAAATGATGATGATGATGATTTAGTGATGATGTTGGTAAGTTCTGTAAATGTCTTTTCCAAGAAATGCCCACTCCTGCGACCTCACAAAATGAATATTCCAGCTCGTCAGACCAGTCAACAACTTTCACCATTGAATGTAATGCCATCACCATTATAAAGACACTACTCCGACAACACATTTCGCTGCCAATGGCCAGGTTCCTCTTTTGCAAACAAGTGGGCTGAGAAAATGTGAATGAATTTTGTTTTCCAGGGCACTGACATTACGACCATATTGCCGTGCAACAATAAAACACCGTATAATCACAGTTTGGTTTCAGTATCTTATGCTGTTTTGTCGTTACATGGCAGTATAGCCAGAAATCGAACCCGTGACCATTATCTGATCCTGAGTCGAAGGCCGTAACCATTCGGCCTTGCTGCTGATGACTTACGACAACAAGAAAGACAACCATGTTTCAAACTTAACCCTGATATCTTCATATAGGGAAATAATTTTGCGGTTGTTTTGGAGTTCTCCGAATAGGACACTCGCTTCAGGAGACTATTATTACCGCCAAATAACCGCAACTAAGTGTGACGTCGCCCAGACTTTGTTGAAAACTTTCTGAAAGACAGACAATAAATTCATTTAAAATAACCAAATTTCGTTTACAAACACAAACCACAAACAAAATACCGCGAAGTAACAAATTATCACGCAGCCCGGGTGATGAATTTAATCCTAGACGTTTTCCGCGTGTACCTATCCCAGCCTGTCATTCAAGCCGCCTAAGCGGTGATGAACTTCTCAACTAACTATGGAGAAGGTAATCTAAACTTTTACCTGTATCACCGCAGTGATTTCCCCTTGCGCAGTTTATGGTCCTATTTACGGCCCTTATGTCCCACACTGACGTCACAGAACGCCAAGAAGATGTCGCAAGTTTACTTATCCTCACTCGTGTATTTGCTGGTCCATTTATGTTAACATAACAAAGTCCGTGACAGCGTTTGTAGATGAAAGAAAGTCAAACCAGATGCTCATCTATTAAATATATATGTAGAGTTGTTAGTACATGATAGGTGTTTTACCTTATGGGATAAGTCTCTGAATATAAGTCAAATTATGGCATCCAACGCTATAACGTCTGAACCTCTTAAATTAAGGCCAAAGATTTTAGACAACACCCAGATACTATAAAATTTGAGAGACAGAGTGTCAGGGAGACAGAGAGAGAAAGAAATAGACAGAACGACAGAGAAAATAGAAAGACAGATTAAAACATAGAGGGAAAGATGGAGGAGGGCATTGAGAATGTTGCTACGGAATTTACATCGAATTATATTCATGACCGATCATATCACAATATGTTCATCCAATTAATCATTTACAGCAGGTTTTGAATTGTCAAAGTTTAACAGCTTTAACAAGGTTTATTGTGATCGTCCAGACCTCCCAAGGCGACGTGTTGATGACACTAACCATATACAAATTTTACTGGCGTAATGCTTTGTTCGGTCTGGACTTGTTAAAATAATCCTTGTTAAACCTGTCACGGTCGGCATTCTTTTCTCTTAAAATACGAGATCTCGTCACTTGTGACGAACGGCTTGGCGTCATGTCCTTGTGACTATCTTCAAGTAATTGCCCGTCCATAAGCTGTTTACTAAACTTCCGACGACACCTGCTTTTGTTGTTGTTGTTGTTGTTGTTGTTTTGGCTTTGCTGTATTTATTGCGGAAAGTTGGATTTGCGCAAATCTCCTTAATCCTACCGTGGATCTGCGCAAAAGCTTAGTTAAATAACTTGCAGTGGGATGGCGCAAATTGTCCGTATCAGAAGCAAACACACAGCAAGATCTTCATTATTTTCATTTTCTTTTTCTCTCAGTGCACTGTGGTATGTCCGCATTCATTCATTCATTCATTCTCCCTCCCTCCCTCTCTCTCTCTCTCTCTCTCTCTCTCTCTCTCTCTCTCTCACTGTCTGTCTCTCTCCGGCAAACTCGAGAGGCAGCCCAACACACAAATATTTGCATCTAGTCTCTGGCTATATGTAGGGACAATCTGCGTAATCCCATTGCCTTTCTGTTTGCGCTCAATTGCGCAAACCCACTGCCAATAATGCGCAAGTCCAATGTAGCCATTTATTGTCCCCTTAAGTGTAGGTCTCGGCTTATTAGCTGACAACCTGCCGTTGAAATAGGACGTGATTAAGTTTCATGACAAGGACTAACCAACCAAACCGTGTTGTTAACAAGGTGGCCTAATGGGTTTCTTGCAGATACAACGATGGCTTCCCTTTAATCTGCAAACATTTGCTATTCCCCTTTCTTAGACCCCAAGAGGCTGTTTGAACGGGCTATACAAGCAGTGGATTACATCAGGTGCTCAGAACCCCTCTACCCTTCCCCGCGTGTTAGCAAAATAGCTGTGCCCCCCCCCCCCNAAAAAAAAAACAACAATGAAGAGCAATAGGACAGTACGTTCCTATCCAACCATCACCATTTCTTCACTGCTTGAGAACCCACCCCCGACCCTTTCTTCTGCACATTATTTCGTCTTCCATCCTTCAATTCCTGCCTCCACCAGTAGCGAACCCCTTTCTTCACTCACAGTAGTCATAGGCTACCAAGGCCCTATCACACCTTGACAAGCTACTGTCTACAATATGTCCCCTTTTCTCGTACGTTCTCTGTATATTAATATTCTGTTCTGACTGTATTGCTGACCACGTACCGGGAAGGAGACTGAGTGGAACGTGAGAAAAAAAAAAACGAAGAGAGAAGGAAAGTTTGAAAGACAAAAAAAAACCGAATTAATGACTGCTGAAAGAAAGAAAGAAAGAAAGAAAGAAAGAAAGAAAGAAAGAAAGAAAGAAAGAAAGAAAAGAAAGAAAGAAAGATAGGGGAAAAATAACGCACATAACAGAAAGAGTAAAAGAAAACGCAAAGACGGTAGGAGGGAATGAAGAAGGAATCAAGAACGAACAAAAAAAAAGGGAGGGGGAGGGGGGAAAGACAAAGAAAACATAAAACAAATCAAAGGAGAAGGGAAGAACGTGAGAAAGATGTTAAAAGCCTACACAAGTAAATCCGAAGCAAATCTAAAAATATGAAAGTTTGATTACACATGTGCACATTTTAAAACACGCTAACAACAGAAGGAGATGAAAACTGCTCTTTTAATTACATGGCTCTTGTTCAACCCATAGCAGACACAGCAACATTATTTTCCTCTTCGATCCCATCACCAAAAGTAAAATTCGGGAGGAAGTTAATTAGCAAGACAATAATTAAATCATTACACTCAGAGCTCATGCGCTGTTTTGCCCAGTGCGAGGGCTTGACTGGCGGTGTGTCAAGTGTGTAAGCGTTGACCGAGTTTGAGTGGCCAAGTATTGCCAGGTTGGCTCCAAGGCACCAAATCTGGATACTTTTCAGGTTTCTTGGCGCTTGTTTTACCCCATAGCTCCATGGCATATTTTTGGGGGGGCTATTTATTAATGGTTCAATTTTTTTTTTTTTGAAATCTAATTTGTATTCATTTCCTCATCATTTCCAAGTGGAAGCAGTATCTTGAAAACATACTGGGCGAAGAGAACTTTGAGCGCACACCTCGAGACTGCCTTTAGACACTGTTTTACACAGGGTTGTCAGATTTGGCGCTTTCAGAGATAAATACCAGATTTCTGGTTCTTTATAAAAGCGGTTGCTCTCAAATGTCTGATTTGCTCTCTTTGAAATAATAAAAATTATTTCTCTCAAACTGCATTATATTTCAAGTGATCCGGCTTCTGTCACAACTGGCACAATAAACACGTATCAAAGAACAATCCAAAAACGGTATCCATTTAACAATCGTTTTTTACCTTGTTCTATTCAGAAATGAATGCCCATGTCTCTCCAGTACACAGACGGTTCGTATAGAAAACTTCTTGCCTGATGTCAAATCTTGACCCAAATGAGCCCTCACCACACATGGTTTGGCTCTTTTTCGTATGCGATAAGATTCAGACTGGGAAGAAAAAAAAGTCTGGCAACCCTGCTGGGAGAGATGTGTTGCCTTTAAGAGCCCTGATGAAGGCTGCCGAGGACAAGGCCTCACTTGAGGCCTGTGGGCTACAGAAATATAACACTTACTTATTCAAATTACCACATAAATCTTCTCTCACTGACGCAGCCTTTAGTGTTTGTTTCTTTTCAACCCTCAGCTACTAACCTATTATTATTATAACCAGTATCATTATGGTATCACGGTAAACGAGGCAAACGTAACGTGCACGAGGTGTTTTGTTCACTGTGACTTATGAGTGTATAACAAGGAAACGACTGTGAAACGAGGGTGGATAATGTACGTATAGAAATAACTGCTGCTGCATAGGCCGGGTCGAGAGGGAGGTTTCACGGTTATTGTACCATTGTGAAGCAGGGTAATGAAACGCCTTTGGGCTGTTTTCCTCACGATAATCTAATGTGGGTTTAACAATGAACCAACTATGTGAAGCGAGGGTGGATACTGTACGTAAATTATTATAAAACTGTCAAAGGAGTGGCANGGGGGGGGGGGGAGGAAAGCAATTACACGGTAATTGTACCACCATGAAGTAGGGCAATGCAACGCCTCTGTGCTGTTTTCCTCAAAATGACCCGATGTGTTTTTAACAATGAACCAACTATAGGATGTGAAGTAAGGATAGATAATGTAAGATTATATATAACTACAGAATGTATTGTCATAGGCGGAAATCGAAAAGAGAAGTGGAGAGACCTTATCTATGTACAGCATTATAAACGTCCCTGGGCCATGTTACTCACACAATGACTAATGTGTGTATATAACAGTGAAACGACTATGTGAACCGAGGGCGGATAATGTACACATAGAAAGCACTGTAACTACATAGGCGGCGTAATGTGGGAACGAAGACGAAGATTTAACGGCTATTGTATTCCTATGAACCAGGTTAATGTAACGCCTCTGGGTTGGTTTCCCTCATTATTATTTTGCCCCTCAATGACTTCACAACGCGTGTTTGACAATGAACCAACTACAATGTACAGTGTGTAGTCTATGTGAAGCAAGGGAGGCTACCGTCCACGTGAAAGCAAAACAAACTCAGTGATGTAACAGCACTGTCACAGCTGATCACAGGTCACTGCAAGAATGGAAAGGGAAAACATAACAACTCCGGGCCATTTTGTACATAGAACAACTCCGGGCCCATTTTATACATAGTATTAGAATCGCAATGAATTATCGTGTAACAATGGAACGATTGTATCTGTGACGAGACAATATCTGGATAATGTACCGTCTGTTTATACAGAGCCCTGTCGTGGGCGACACAAAGAGAAGAAGGGGAAGGAGAGATGGGGCAGGGGCGTCGCCCTCTCGCGCTTTCATTCCTCCCCTATTGTCCTTAATACTAACCTTTTTCAATGGGTAGATCTAGATAAACTCTACTGTGATGCCTTATGGCGCCTTCATTCCTCCCCACCCATCCCTAATCCTAATTTTTTGTAAAGGGTGAATCTAGAGAAGAAATTACTCCACTGTGGTGATGGAACCAACAGAAAATATTCAAAGGGAGGCTCCCAGTTCCTACACATCCACACTCCTCCTCACCCATCTAAGACACATACCATAAATTTCTGGCAAATCTGGACTATCGCCTTGCTCAACATGAAATGTCCTTAAACTGAACGCTGTGTGAAAGCTTCCAGTATTTCCGTGAGGACCACTTCTGAACAAAAGGCACACCATCAACTGAGAACTTGCGCATTAACCATGGAATCTCTTACCATCGTCAGAGTTACAAATATGAGAACATGCAAATTAACAGTGGCATTTTTTACCATCGTAAGAATTACATTAATGCTGCATGTTCAGTGCTACTAAGCATACATTCAGCATCAAAGTATTGTACTAACATTATTTTTTCAATGGTAGCAGCAGCAGATCCCATCGTTAATGGGCAAGCTCTGAATTTACTCCGCATGTTGAATACTACTGGGGATGCACCCAGCACCGATGCGCTAATGTTATTCTCACGATGGTAAGAGATCCCACCGTTAATGCGCAAGCTCTCAAATATCACATCTTGTATTCCTTCCCACACAACAATAGCATTATCACCACCATCATCATTCTCATTATCATCACTATCACCACAACCTCCACCTCCACCACCACCACCACCACCATTGTCAATATGGACTTGTCTGTGTCTCCACAATTTCTGGGGGCGTTCAGTGTATCTTATTTCAACACCAACTCCACCCTGAATCCGCATCTTTCCTTTTGCCCCGCTCTCCCTCCTCTTGGGAATAACGCGATACCACCCATGAAGACCCATGAAGAAGACATTACTTGACACTGTGAATAATGATCAATGACCATAAAAAGTACCAACAGCTGTAATAACAAACATCGACATCAATACAATGTATTGAGTAATGGACGGTGAAAGGACAGTAAGAGCGCCAACATCATGCCTTGCCGATTTTTTAAAATTTTGCTATGTTTCTTTCGTTCCCTGGACAAAATGAAAACAACATCTGGTACGCCCATGTGACTCAACTGTATTTACGTGAAAAAGGTCGACACATTTCATTTGTTTCTGACATGTCAGTATGTGGGCAAGAGAGATATGTTTTCATGATGAGTATGTTTATACTCCAATGTGCATGCATACAAAGCGTCTTTCTTGTCTTGATAAAGGGTGAGTACAATCCTTCAGGTCAGTGCTATGCTGAAAACATAGCATCTCTCACTTGCTTTTGTTTTCTCGCCGACTTTATCACCAATAACTGTAGAATCTCTAAAACTCACATTTTTCCAAGGCGGTAACTCAGATTCTGAGTCTGTGAGCTGACCAAGTTCGCGGGTAAAATATGAAATCTTGTAATATTTAAAAATGAAAATCCGTCACTCACTAGATTTGTTTGTTAAGTGACTGGATTTGCCAGCCCGGCATACACATTTACACCGCTTAAATTAGGGGTCTCAAATTTGGCAAGTCATCCGCAACTGTGAGGAAGGATCTGTTAAACATCAATTCTTGGCACAAGTAGCCCTTTGGGGTCGACAGAGATTTCGTGGCCCTTTTATGCATTTTAATTGACAACGAGGTATGAGTTTATGTATTTACGCCACAGTAAAAGGCAATTAAAAAGGCATGCTTGGCAGATTTCCAGTCGAGCAACCTACAGCTGCCAAGTTGGGATTATTTCTCACTAAATCTGGTCATAATAATCTTGCTGCAAGATGGACAGGGTGAATGGTGGAATACATCGCATGATTTTGGTTACATCCTTCTAGCTCCACCTCCCATTCCCGAGCAGCGCCAGGAAATTTCATCTAACAGGAAATAAACCAGGTTGTCACTTTTTCCACTGTGCGAGGTTCAGAGTCACCAACTTTTGTGATAGTCTTATCATCAATTTCAGTATCTGAACAGTCCAGATATAGCGTTAACTTATCATCAACAACTATCATAATATTATCCGTCAATCAACACACAAACACAAACAAGATTACATTAAGCTTCTTATTCCCCCCCCCCCCCNAACTCCTTTTCTACCATCTTCCTTCACTCCAATCCACCTCTACCCCCCACCCCGATTCCTCCCCAACAAAAAAAAAAACAACTCCTACAATCTGAAGGGGCCAGACATAAAAAGTCCAGATTTCTAACCATCTGAATCAGATCGGTGTCGTCCCTCGTCTCACTCTTCTGGCCCGCCTAAAAACACATGTTAAACAAACACTGCCTGTTTGCCCTTGGCGCTTCAGCTGGGCGCTACTCGACTGTTTACTCGATTCCAAAGAATACTTCCGGTGGAATCGAGACATCATATATTATCTTTCATTACTCGATTTTTGCCCCACTGCGATTCCCCCCCCCCCCNCCCCCCCCTTTTCTTGGTAAAAGAAAGAGAGGGGAGTGGGTTGGGGGCACACGTCCTACGTTGTAATGAATGATTCTGCGAAAAATATATGGATAAGTATGTGACAGAAAGACAGAAAGAGTGAAGGGGGGGAAAAAGAAACTCGGTTTTTGCAATTCACTTCCTTTTTGTGACATTTTTAATGTGACATTTTCAGGTGGCAAACAAGCAGGAAGACGGTGAGAGGCAAGACGCTGACCAAACAAAGTTACTAGATACACACGTAGTGACCAAGTATACATGCCAACATAACATAAGCTACCAAGCAAGACAGCAGAACTGTTACGTTATCAGATTCGAGTGGTTCCCACGAGTAACTCCAGACCACAGAATAAAACATGTACAGAAAAGACAAGAGCTACTTCCGGGGGAACATCCGGAAACGGGTTTCCTCCCTTCTCTAGACTAATGGCCATTAATCACCATTAATCGCCGTTAAAAACTTCCTCGAGCTCGAAAATCGGTTGGGACGTGGAAAATTGTTACGAGAAAAGCGTGTTGTTTTTTTTAAAAGTTTCGTTTCTACTGTGGTCCAATAGTGTATAAATTTGCACACCTTGGTGCGTTCTGTAAGTGAGTAAGTATAAGAATACTAAGCCATGCGCGAATTACCACTGACTGATCAATAAACGCGGGCACTATTATGGGAAGCTAAACAAATTGGTAAACATGGCTGCATGGGCTGGCACTTTTTGGTCCTTTCTGTAACTTTTTTTTTATTCTGTACTCCAGACCGGATAGTCGGAATCGTTAGTAGTAAATTACGAGTACAGAGTATTGCCCAGCCCATTTGACCCATTAGTCCAGCCCCAGCTACCTCCGCGCATCGGAACGGTTGGTTTCGCGGGGCCAGCTTGATAAAATGCGAAATATCACGAAGCACAGCGTCAAGGCTGGTTGTCAAGGAAACAAGAAGATTCCCAGGGAAATGTGAACATGGGGGAAAAGAAGAAGTTAAAAAAAAAAAAAAACACTATCAACTGTCGTGTCATAAATGTGAAGGTGTGAATACAGGTGACAGCTGGGTGCTGGGTAGGCTTGAAGCCATGGGAAAAACAGAAGAGACAGGGAGATAGAAGATTTCTCAAGTTGCCGAGTCCTTTAACCCTACATCAAGTGCAATGTAGGCTGGAACCAAACCGGATCACATCGATGATGCAAGAATACTTAAAGTGCGACGCTTCCAACTTTTCAATAGTAGAACATAGAGCTACAATTCTTTTCATTCCAATTCACTGATACCTGAATTCACCAGGAAAGCATACAGACATACACCGTTATGAAGTCTGCACGAATGAGTGTCTTGTCCACTTGCAATCCTTTGCCTCTCTTACAGTTAAAAAGAGCAGTTGTATATAAAGGGTTTCATGGCAAAACGCGTTATCCATCAAGATGAATTTTTAGCTTATTCTACATACTTCATGTAGCAGTAGGAGTATTTAGTATACATGTATATTTCCATTCCATAGAAGGACATTTGATCTATATAATTTATGACTTAAATTTCGCCTTTCACATAAAAATATGCTTTGAATCTGGTCTGTTTTGCCACAACCCCCGAATGGTGTATANCCCCCCAAAAAAAAATTAGACCACTGACTGATCAATAAACGCGGGCACAATTATGAGAAGCTAAACAAATTGGTAAACATGGCTGCATGGGGTAGCACTTTTGGTCCTTTCTATAACTTTTTTTATTCTGTACTCCAGACCGGATAGTCGGAATCGTTCAGTAATGAATTACGAGTACAGTGTATTGCCCAGCCCACTTGACCCATTAGTCCAGCCCCAGCTACCTCCACGCATCGGAACGGTTAGTTTGGCGGGGCCAGCTTGATAAAATGCGAAATATCACGAAGCACAGCGTCAAGGCTGGTTGTCAGGGAAACATGAAGATTCCCAGGGAAATGTGAACATGGGGGGAAAAGAAGAAGTAAAAAAAAACAACTATCAACTGTCATGTCATAAATGTGAAGGTGTGAATACAGGTGACAGCTGGGTGCTTGGTAGGCTTGAAGCCATGGGAAAAACAGAAGAGACAGGGAGATAGAAGATTTCTCAAGTTGCCGAGTCCTTTAACCCTACATCAAGTGCAATGTAGGCTGGAACCAAACCGGATCACATCGATGATGCAAGGATACTTAAAGTGCGACGCTTCCAACTTTTCAATAGTAGAACATAGAGCTACAGTTCTTTTCATTCCAATTCACTGATACCTGAATTCACCAGGAAAGCATACAGACATACACCGTTATGAAGTCTGCACGAATGAGTGTCTTGTCCACTTGCAATCCTTTGCCTCTCTTACAGTTAAAAAGAGCAGTTGTATATAAAGGGTTTCATGGCAAAACGCGTTATCCATCAAGATGAATTTTTAGCTTATTCTACATACTTCATGTAGCAGTAGGAGTATTTAGTATACATGTATATTTCCATTCCATAGAAGGACATTTGATCTATATAATTTATGACTTAAATTTCGCCTTTCACATAAAAATATGCTTTGAATCTGGTCTGTTTTGCCACAACCCCCGAATGGTGTATAATGCGCTTTGCCATGAAGCCCTTCATATATATTTTTTTCTGTGCGGATTACAGTAATTTATCTGAAAATTTTGATATTTGATTTCGCACCAGCCGACGCTAGCCGTTGTGCAAGCTTCAAATAGTTTTGATGTCATATTTTAAGAGATTCCAGAAAGAGTCTTCCAACTTCTGACAAAATGCCGGGCACTTCAGCTCAACTCACATTCAAAACTCAACTGGACATGATTGTTTTCATTCCATTCAAGAACAGGCATTTCTGCTACTCTGCAGTACTAGAGATCAGCAGACTAATCTGATTTCATTCTGTTAGTTATAGTTAATGGAACCTCGATATTCAATGCTTATTTAATAATTGAACCTAATTTATTTGTTTTTAAAGATGAATTTCTTTCACAAGCGGGGATCATTAATTGTTTTATCATTCATTATTCAGGTCGATCTCGGTAATGAGCATTCTGCAATACTGTGTTGTGCTATGTCGTGATCCATCGTGTGTACTACAACCAAGACAATTTTCCATGTTATGGATAATACAGTTATTCTTATCCTATCTTATCTTATTATCAGGGTTCCAGTGTAGTTATTCACTTTTTTTAAAAAAAAAAACCTGTTTTTTCTTTAACCCCATAATAGTCAACATCCTTTTCACCCATCCAAAAAAAAAAAAAATCAAAAATATCTTCTCCTATAATTTGCTAAAAGCAATCTTGAAATACAACTCACAACTACAGGTGTGCCAGGATGTGCACAGCAACAATACAATACTTATATCGTCAGTTTACTCACTACGTTCTCACTGTATCACTCACTCTTCATTAATGACGTTGTTCTTTCTTTCTTTCTTTCTTTCTTTCTCTCTCTCTCTCTCTCTCTCTCATATAACTTGATCCTTTCTGGCCTAGCGTGCCACATTTACTGTCACAACTCTTGTCCTTTTTCTTCTTCTCCTACCCCTTTCCGGTCACACCCGATCTCTCCTCCTCCCTCCAATGTCATTATGGTTTTGTTTTGTTTTTTTTTTATTTTCTCTTAAACACACACACACACACACACACACACACACACACACACACACACACACACACGCACACGCGCACACACACCCACCCACCCCACACACACTGAAGCACAGGTGGTCAAACAAAGAACTATCGCTCCCTAAACATGGCCATCACCAATTTTCGTGTATTAACAACCGCTGTCACAATGTCACTCCATGATCGGTCTGACCATTATCACATTCGTCCATTCAATCCACGCGGCCAACAATCACATACATTACAGACGGGCAAACTAAGATGCGGGCTGTGTGACCCGCCAACTAATCTGTAATGCAATCTAGGACACTCATAGCGAGGGCGCTTACAGTGTGTAATATTGCACGGCATTTTATTTTAAAAAAAAAAAACCTACAGAAAGGACAATCCCAAAGATTGGCGTTAAAATAAAAAAAAAAATAGTGTTTTATGCAACCAAGCCAATCCTTCTTGTAATGGTGGCGATGTTTATCGACTAGCCAATGTGATCACAGTCTAAATGAGATAGCCCTTGAAAGCAGAAGATTCATTATTCAGAATTAACTTGTCTGTATCACAACAAAAGAAGTTTTTGGTTTTTTTTATGATTTGAAAACATCATGTCAACAGGAAACTTAATGGGTGGTTACATGCCGCCATGTTCTTCCTGAAAACGTTAGATAGGGCAAAAATGTGATAGTTTATTCAACTCTTTAGCAGTTGAGTTCGTCGATCAAACATTATTGTGCAACTCGCTACATGAGTAGTATTCAATGCTTACACACTTAGGGAACGCACCAAGATGCGCAATTATACTATAGCTTCATAGTAGAAATTAAAAAATAAAATTTTTCTCGTAACCACTTGGTCACAACGTATCTTTATGCTTCAGGAAATGGCGATTCGGAACACCCAGAAAAAGAACTTCCTCGTAACCATTAAGCTGGTCACAGCCTATCTTTATGCTTCGGGAAATGGCAGTTGGGAACACCCAGATATTGCTTTTGTTCCTTCTGTAAAATTTTAATTCTGTGATTCGGTGTTCTACACAAATTCACAGAGCCGGAGAATGAAAAGTCACAAGGGATTTCAGTGCTTACTATGCAGGTGTCGAATGTATCGTGATACATGCGACACCGCCTAATCGAAAATCCAAATAAGCACAACTTTCTCTTAATTGCAAAGTTCTGCAGGTAATAAAAGACAGTTGAGACCGCTTACTCGCGATCCATTAATGCAACTTCCGTTTAATAAATTAATTTCTTTTTTTTGACAAGATGGCAGAATAATAAATTTCCATATAATATCAAAATCATTTTGATAATTGCAACTTTTCCACACTACCGCGAGTCTGTATCAAGCAGAGGCGACTGCACTATATTTGCAACAAAATGCCCCGTGACTGTTCTAATAACACCCATAATGTGCTTTCACTTTCCAGACGTCAACGATTCAATCCAGAATGGTCCCAAAAATATCGTGGTAGTTGGCAAGTCTGAGTACTACAAAGCGCGGCACTGAGGACAAACCCCTCCCACGCTACTCTAACCACCCATGGCAATCACAGACCTGTGAAAACAAAGAATCAACACAGCTGGTCCACGCCCCCTTGTCAGTCACGTGTCATCATAAACTCCGCCCCCTAGCAATGTTCACTTTTTTTTTTCAGTCTTCCTCACCCTTCATTTCTAAGTTTTCAAGAAACAGTGCATGGAAAATTTTAATGTGAAAATATCGACCTAGCATTAGGATAATGGTGACGAACGACGTGCATGCCCCAGCGACCACAGTGTCGGACAATAGCCCAGCATGCCACCAGCCACGTGCATCATTTTTCCCTTCGGCTCAGAGGTTCTCAAGCTCTAGTGCTTACCGTGCCTCCCACGTCTTCCCTTCACCTACCTTTCCTCCGAAACAAAAAAAAAGCAGTGGACAGAGAGTCACTATCAACAAGTTTAACAAGTTTATTCATCTCATGCCCAGATCACAACTGTGGTACGTAGGCGAACACCAGAGTGTATACATTGACCACGGGACAGCACACGATACAGAAAACAATCGATCTACGTACAGTAGTAACGCAGTCATCTACGTGAACCAATGAGTCAGTGACGTTACATCGGATCTTCCTGCGAGGCTTTTCCTGTGTTTACCCCTCCTCGAACAAAATTATTGTGTGATGTACTCTTTGCTTTGCTGCTTTGTTGTTGTTATGGTTGTTGTTGTTGTTGTTGTTGTTGTTGTTGTTGTTGTTGTTGTTGCTGCTGCTNACATTGACCACGGGACAGCACACGATACAGAAAACAACAGATCTACGTATAGTAGTAACGCAGTCATCTACGTGAACCAATGAGTCAGTGACGTTACATCGGATCTTCCTGCGAGGTTTTTCCTGTTTACCCCTCCTCGAACAAAATTATTGTGTGATGTACTCTTTGCTTTGCTGCGTTGTTGTTGTTGTTGTTGTTGTTGTTGTTGTTGTTGTTGTTGTTGTTGTTGTTGCTGCTGCTGCTGCTGATATTTCCCATTCCCACTCTGAGAGTACCTGAGCTTTAAGAACCATTTGCTCCAGTTCTATTCGCATTGAAACCCCACGAGACTATTGTACTGGACAATCGCTGGCCTCATCAGCTACAGTCAAGATTTAGAATTAAGCCCTGCATATCCAGTAGACTTTAACAAGCTCGAGTTCCAAGGACCAAGAATAACTACTATATTTATGACTCCTGTGTATGCAAAAGGGCAGGTAGTCGTCGGGCACATCATTCTAAAGTTATACCCTGAGGGTTCCCAGAGCCAATTTTCAGGACCACTGCCCAAACTCTAATTCTAACAACAACTATGACTGCTGTCCAGGGCACAGGGCACTCGCTGGTGCATCATTAGCGTCTGGATGAACCCTACGGGTACCTCTGACAAACTTTGAGGATCGCTGCTCCAGTTCTAATAATTACAACAATAGCCTTCTGACTGCTATAACTAGGCATCCCTCGGCTTCATTATTTAGCGTCTAGATGAGCCCTGCGGGTACTTCTTACAAATCTTGAGGACCGCTGTCCGGCTCTAATAATTATAACAATGGCCTTCTGACTGCTATAATGGGCACCCATCGGCTTCATTAGTTAGGGCCTAGTGTCTAGATGAGCCCTTCTCCCCACTATTATCCCGCACTCTGATCGATGTCTCACAGACGACCGCTCAAATGCGCGGGAAACCGATCGATAACGCCGTTGTTTTATAATACTTGTCAACATCATGTCACATAATTTCGCCGTGGTTCCGTGTGTATGTGTGTGGTTCCGTGTGTGTGTGTGTGTGTGTTGTTTTGTTTTGTTTTAAATCCCTTTTGTTTGACTCCTCAAAGGCGTTCACTGTTAATTGATCAAATGCTTCACTTCAAACGACGCATTTAAAACAACATAAAACACATTTATGGACTTGTAAATATGTCAGCCAACATCATCTCAACCATCAAGTGCAGATTAGCAAATGCTGTCCCTACAATATTAAATTTCCGTTAGAATGTTGAATACAGTGTTTCTAACAGCTAGGCAATCATTCTAATGAACTGGTTATTCTGGCCGGGGAAATAGTTTTTAGCAATCAGAGCATCCCCGGCCAGAATAACCTGTTCGGGTCAGACTGACTATGGTCCCCAGGTAAGAATAGCCGTATCTAAAAGGAAATTCGTTGTGGTTATTTAAATGCTTTGAGTCATGAATTGTCTTTCTCTCACTTCTACCTTGTGTGTGTGTGTGTGTGTGTGTGTGTGTGTGTGTGTGTGTGTGTGTGTGTGTGTTAAAATGAAAACAAATGGAACAGGGGGGAGTTGGGTTATGCAAACTTTGAACTCCTCGAAACAACTTTAAACATAACACTACTGTAGTGAAGTATTCGATTAAACAGATAGCATGCAATGGAACTGGGAAAATACATCCATTCTTCGAACCAAGCTACCGAGAATACGTTATAGTGTAATCAGAAGTTTTGCATTCTCCAGAGTATTCTTCTTCAGATATAAAGCACTTAGGCTTGTTGAATAATAGTGTGCTAAACAAGGGACTGTGTTCAGCAATGGTTGTGTTAACAGAGTTCCTGATAATAGCCATGCTAGTTTGATGCTACAACCCGTCTTCACTAAGAATCTTGCAAATTCACTATTCAGAGCTCTAGTCGTCCGTTGCTGCTTAGATGATACCTATAAGAACGTGACTACCTTTCATGAAACATTACCAGCTCCTTATAAACTGAACCAGAATGACCAATACATAATCAGAGGTTTAGCGGGAAGATTACAAAGTGTTGACATCATTCCGCCCGCCATTTTTTTTTACAATTCAAAGACGGAAGTCAGAAAACAGGAAGACTTCCGGAAAGATTAAAGATTACGTCACCCGTGCCCCACTTATATTTCATAGCACTGGATAACCCTTAAACTTAAATAGCTGTGGTTTATGGCGAGAAATGCGCTGACGCGGTGTAAAAAAAGTCAAGCTATCCCCTTTTCAAGTTACCCCTTGATAATCTTAAATCGATTTCATATTGCCCTGGGGGGTAGTCTGTACCTGACTGCATGTAATCCCCGTGCTATTTGAATTACCCCTGCTCTGATTCAGTTAAAATTTAATGATAAAAGAACTCAATCTTATCGTGGATCGACTTTAAGAAGGATTATGATAGCGCTGATCAATTTTATTACAAGGAAATCCATTATCGCCTATCTTGTTTGTTTTACTACTTTTATTATTTTGCGTTGTTTATTATTATAATTATTATTATCGTGTTGTTGTTGTTGTTGTCATGTTTATTCGTGCTAGAATGAAATCAGTATTAAAGAAAATAAATGTTAGGTTTCTTTGTTTAGGTAGGAGGAGGGAGAGTGGCTGAAATCGTTGGGGGTACCAGAAGCTCAACTTCAAGCAACCCCGCGGGCTAATTTTTTTTAAAAAATGATCTCATCCTACCGCCGGTAATTAGAAGGCGATTTGAGGTTATTCGGGGGATAAGATAGAGGAGAATTAATCAGAAATCGCCACAGCGGGGAAAATGATATAGGGACACGCGAACTTTGCCGAACCAAACTGCCCTGCCAAGCAAATAAACCCATTATAAAATGTTCAAACGCTGTAATACACTGCGCTCATTGGG
Source organism: Ellobium chinense (assembly GCA_033807755.1). NCBI lineage: Eukaryota > Metazoa > Mollusca > Gastropoda > Ellobiida > Ellobiidae > Ellobium > Ellobium chinense. The sequence goes on along the minus strand of JAWQUT010000038.1, from coordinate 835,568 downwards.
CAAACTTTATTACCGACAAAGGCACTGGCCGTAATAAATTGATTTCTACTTCACACAATCCATTCAAAACTGTTTGCTTTCTAAACTGAGAAATGACGCCACGCTGACAACCTAAAATTGTGAGGCACTAATGTGGGGGGTATTTGGGCTGAAAATTATTATAAGGGACAAAGTGGTTCTTTTTTACTGTAGACATGTTTTTTATCATGTCATATTCACTAGAGGGAGTGCTGGATGTTTGAATCTCAGACTACGCACAAAGTGGCACGATAGATGAGTGGTGTAAAAGGAACCAATAGACGTTTGATACCACGACATCATATAAGATGTATTAGAAAATCATGAACCAAAAAAAAAAACAAACTGATTAAGCAATCTGAAGTGTCGTTTACTATGCAACCGTTTTATAGCAAAAGATGGGAAAGTTTGTGAATGGCGTGATACCATAAAAATAAAAAGACGTTTTGGTTCCGTTTATGTTCTCCACATTTTCGTCCTCAATGATCATATCTCTTCCACAACAAATTCCGAAAATTCTGCACTCTTTAAATTTTTGAGACTTCATGCGTCATGAGCGGTCATGATTTTTGCAGGTATGGAGTAATTAATTCAACATAAATAAAAACTACGAAATGTGCAATCTAGGCCTTTAGTAATAAGCGCACTGGATTGTCCATATTGGGTTTTGAAAATGGTCTTTCGCGTTTGTTGACTACATCGCATTTCATTCGCCGTAAATGAGACTGCTCCCACTGGCAACAAAATGATACCATGTTACCTTTCGCCGATACTAAACAGGAACGCCGCGCCGGTTTGACAAAATTAATACTATACTGAATTACCACTGGAGTGGAAGTTCAAATGTATTCGCAAAATTACGGTCATGAACACTCCCTTCCCCCAATCCCCTATGTTTTTCTTTTCTTTTCTCCTGTATATCAGTAATCGAGGAGGGGGTGGGTTGAAGGAGAGGCGCGCTTGAAAATGTCAAAATAGTCATTCGGTGTACCAGAAAGCCTTAAAGCTGTCATGGCTAAATGCAGAGGAAAAAAATACAAACGATAGTTTGCTGAACACCGTCCGGCAAGTAATCAAAAACACATCAAAACCAGTAAGAGATTACCAGAAAGAAACCTACAGTTTAATAATATATAAGTCTATGTTATCACATACCTAATAAGCCAAACCACAACTGTCTTGATCTTCCTCACCTTCTTGCATGCGAACAGTGACACTTGATCATACCCCATCCACTGTTGCCTGTATAGCCATGTGCTTTTACCCCTAAAGCTAGGTTGATTTTACATTTCCCCATGCACAATATTGCAGTAAATTTTTTTTTTAATAACATGTAATTTTACTGTTAAAAATTCAAGCATTTTACCCACTCTACCCTAACTTTCATATTTTCCAAATAACCTGCGAAATATTATTTTCTCTTAAAGGAAAATGGCTTTTCGCAAAGTTATTTTACCTTGCCGTGGAGAGAAATCTCTTCTAGTGGCAACGCCGACCTCATTTCGAGACGTATAACACTAACAGAAACTCACTAAGCTAAAATAAGGGGGG
>JAWQUT010000038.1:817815-833993 GCA_033807755.1 Ellobium chinense | reverse complement strand
GGAACAACAACTTTATAAGTAAATTCTGGGCAGCAATGGATCCAAGCTCTGTATGTAAACACTTTCTCGGCTGTTATTTTTCCAAGCTGGCATGGCGTGCATGTTGACAGAAAGAATAAAAAAAAAAAAAAACTGACAAGAGTGGCTAAGGTTGGACTCATCACTGGTTTTTACTTCTACATCACAACCTGGGCTTAGGGCTTCTAGACTCTAGGGGAAATTAATGCAACTTTGCCTTAATGTACGTGGCTTTGAGGCTGCACTCTTTAAATTTTTGAGACTTCATGCGTCATGAGCGGTCATGATTTTTGCAGGTATGGAGTAATTAATTCAACATAAAATGAAACATCAAAAGGGCTGCCTGTCTGAAGGTACAAGGAAAATTATAAGCATGGAAGCACTGGGGTTTTTTCCCCTCGTGTTAGCAAACCTCTACTAACAGAGCACACTGAAAATTTCATTAATTGGGTTGACATATTATACTTTACTTTAATGCACTGAAAATTTACATAACTGGCATTTTTTTTCCTCTTCTTCTTCCTCGTTTTTTTTTTTTAAATTTGCAAAACTCCGCTTACCGAACTCGCTGGATTCGAATTTAACTTGCAATTTACAAATTAACCAGCGTCTACCCCAATCTCTAATTACTTGGAAGGTCTCCTGACAGGGGAGGTAACTGTGACAACAGCTCCAGCTGAACAACACACATTTTAATGATCAGTATCGATTCTATGAATTATTCAGTACCCCACCAAGATACCAGGAAATTAAAAAATGAAAAAAAAAACAAACGGCTTCCTTATCTGGCTTCATTATTGCGCTGAGATCGAAACTAACAGGATCTGTGAAATGAAATTACAAACCGTTTGTATCATATTTATACAGTTTGTACGGCTAGTCCTTTTCCAGTCGTGTCATGGGCAACACGCATTCGAGGGCAACACGCATTCCAGGACAACACGCATTTGAGGGCAACACGCATTCCAGGACAACACGCATTCGAGGGCAACACGCATTCCGGGACAACACGCATTCAAGGGCAATACGCATTCGAGGGCAACATCTACTGCGTCACAGTTCCTCCTTGAAACAAATCAATCAACAACCCGCTCTTCCTTCCCACGTTTGTTTTTTTTTTTGCTTTGAAACACCATCTCCAGTAACGTATCACATACTAAGGTGTCATAATTTTTTAGGGTTTTCAAAACAAATTGAAACACGCAAAAAAAAACCCTCTACAATTGGTTTTCTGTAATTTGTTTCTTTTCCTTTGTAAATCTTGAGTCGATACAACAAGATCAGACTAACAACTATACAACTAACAATGCCTTTGTTTTTTCGGACTAGATTCAGATTTGAAATCTATATCATACAGACAAACAATCTGAAAGCATTGTTCCACATATATCAGTTGCACCATTTCTCCCCTGCCTTACTAAATTTCAGGTGGAAAACCAAAAGTGCCCATATGAACCAGACAACATTAATATATACAGTTTTAGACCTGCATCTGCGCACCAGAGCAATCTATCCGTTAATAATCCACATTTTTCAAACTTTTCTGCTGTTCAACAAAGAAAACATTCCCATCGTCTATAAAAGTATTGAGTTTGATTCCATCCTCCAAATACAGATTCTAAGTTTAGGTTTGGGTACGCAGACCCAGGGAATAGCATGCTACGTAAAAATAGACCCACACGAATATGTACATTATGAATATTTTCGAAAAGAAAATCTAGCTCGCATATTCTAACAAAGAGCGCACTTGTTAGCACTTTGGTGTACAGTTACGCAAAATGTACGGAATTAGAAAAGGACACCATTGTATATCATGGCCCGTCTTATGACGTAAATTCTTAATATGGCTCAGTGGCACTTTTACGACAGTGGAACATCCATGTAAAGTAAAACTGAATGCAGTATAACGACTGTGGCATACACCATTGCAATGGAAAAGAAAAAAAAGCACGAAACGGTCGACGAAAAAAAAAAAAAATGAAAATTACCCCTGGGGATGACATCAGCCACTTGAATTTGACATTCAGTTATATGCCTGCCATACTGAAGTGTTTCGTTGTTTCGGGTCTTTCATGGAATGATTTATTATCTGCCGTTTGCAGGTCGGACCAACGAATGTACAAACCACTCCGCCCAAAGCCATGCATTTTTCTATGTTAAGTTTTGTTTACACAGTGTCTGTTTTCTGAAATATGTTGCATTAACAAGAAAGAGGCAATTAACCGAGTTGAATGTGTTGATAAAAAGAAAAAAAGATCTCACCAAAGCGCAATCCACGCATGAGGGTTAAGCAGAACTGAGATCATAATATATGAACGCAATTCATAAACTTAAAGTTCAGTTCACTGAACTTTATCTGAGCTTGACAGTTATTTTAGACCAACTGGTATGAATCTGAACTGAAGCTATTTTGAGTGTTGATCTGAACTTTAAGTTTCTACCTAACTTTCAGTTCAGTCCACATCTATCTTGGAAAATGGAGGATCCGCGTTCGATATTAGACTTGGATCTACGGTCGCACTGGGACGTTCATAAAGTTCCACTTGCGTTGTTCCTAATTTGAATACTAAATATTGAAACGTTTTGATGTGCAATTCTGGTGCGGCTTTCCTTGAATCAGACGTGGAAAAATTGCAAGCCAAAATGTAAAATGATGCATTTGTTCTGATTCCGACCGAAATACGAACAAAAATTGAAACCGTGTTGTGAACTCTCTTTAAAGGAATGTTTCTCAACAGAAGTCGATTGGCGCTCCCTTCCCCCCTACGTCCTGTTCATACAACCCCTCGGGATACAGTTTCTGCAAATGTTCTGATGCCTTTCATTATAATATAAACTAGATCTATATGATGTTATAACTACCTGTACAACTCCATATCCACATCTTCACATCTTCTTGGCAACGAAAGTAATAACAAATCCTATCAATCATTAATGGATCCCAATAACAGAGAATTTGCGTATTATTGATGAGATTTCTTACCATCGTTAGAATTCCGTTCTCTGCGGCTGGGAACGCCACTTAGGGTGCATTCAGCAGAGATGCACTAATATAATTATTACGATGATCAGAGTTCCCATCGTTAACGCGCAAGTTCTCAAACAGCATTTCTGAAACTACCATCATCATTGCTGTCTGGAATTTCATCCAATTTACAATTATGCAACCTACAATATATCTCACAATCAATCACAATACATCTTCCAATATCAAATATACCTTGCCTTACTTTAACTTTATCAAAAACGCTTCGCGGGCCTTACATAGTCCCCAGAAAAGTCTGCATTTTCATAGACTTGGTATCAGTTTCTTGTATAGCCTAGTATTAATCCATACACAATGTGCACAGTGCTTTTACGACATCTCTCTATTGATCGACTTTCGTATCTTCTTCATTTCCTCAAGTTATCCCTTACGTTATTCTTATCTCTGAAGTTCTCCTTTGTGGCTTAGAAGTCTCCGAATAGGACAACCCCCGCCAGTCGATAGTGCGATTTGCCCTTTATCTTTCACATTCCCCATCTTTCTCTCCTTCATAAAAAATTCACTGAGCGTGTTCCGAGCCTATCGTATTTCTTGTGTGGGAATTGGAAAGAATTTGAGCAAAATCTATAATCTAATTCAAACTTGACAAACCCCCTACTCAAATTTATGACAAGAGGGAGGGGATGTCGCCTCCAACTCATATGATCCGGAGAAAACACTGGAGTAGGGAACTACAACTACAACCAACCAACCAACCAACCAATTTCTTATCGTCCAACCTCGTCCCTCCCCACCTCTTCTCTTCCTCCCCATTCCCCAAGCGCCTCCAAATAGTCGATCGATGTTTCTTATCAACTTTGATTTACTGCCGGATCAAAAAACGGCACTAGATCCAAGCGAAATTCCCCTTTCATAGAGTGATATCAGGGGCGGCACAAAAAGAGATCTCGAGATTTTCTATCCCTTTCATGTGAGTGTTCCAGAGCTCTTCAACAAAAGAATCGCGATAAAAAGAAAAATGTGGATTCCATACGCGCGTGTTTGCCTGGCTATCTAATGCATATGCATGCCCGTACAAGATACGGTCGATTCCGTTTAGCCGCAGCTCCTCGGGGGCACGTAAAATTTGCTATTAAAAGGAGCTGGAATTATTCAGTCACTTTTAAAGAAAATATGGTTATCCATTCAGTTTCACAGAGAATACAGTAGTTTCTAATAAAAAAAATCTACTGAACACTCCACCCTGTTTCGGCCAAGATCCCTGTATTCGTGCAGCATTTATTTTTCCGCCCTAATAAAATAATTCTATTAACATTCTGGCTGCAACAACTTTTTTTTTATCTAAAATCCCCAACTCGTTGGCCGTGATGAATTTTCCTTCCTTTTTTTTTTCCGATGGGATAGCTCATTTCCAGTGACTGACCATGGGTGTACTTGTGATCATCCCTGTTGGATCTCGCTAAATGAATGTGCCACAATGTAACTAGGCGCGGTTAGGTCATTCGTCCCGACGATACATGGTATGGGCAGCCCATCCTACCGGCGGCATGCTCTTTGAACAGTGACGGCTTACTTACGATGCACTTTTAATTTCTGTGCTCGAAAGAATAGCTATGGATTCCAATTAAGTTTCACTTTCATATCGAGGGGCAAGGGCTGATAGCAACAAGTGGATATCTCCACTCTATGCCAAAATTGACCTTCTGACCCTTTTTTTAAGCCGTAAAAGCCCTTCACCTGCTAACTGAATATCAAACATTTCTGAAACACGTTTATCTCAAAACACAATATCAGTAAATGTACATTTGAAATATAAATAAAGTTTATTCAAATCTTTAAAACTCGATTCTCTGAAAACTACTCAAAGTGGAGATATCCACCTGTTGCTCTCAGTCCTCGATATTGCACCAAATCATTGCTATTCTTGGTGCGTCCCTAATTAATGTATGTCATAATCAGAGCCATAAAAATACCATCCACCCCCAACGGGCCTTAAATAGTTTTCCCTTGATACTTCCACAATTATTCTATGTAAATAGACGCACATAAACATATCACCCACTCCCCCAAATCGGTCCCAATTAGACATTCCCTTGGTACTAACAGGAATGAAAATAAACCCACAAAAGTACCACCTCCGTAACTTCCGGTGTGACCTCACTAATAAAGGTCCATTAGCAAAATTATTAACACTACGAATAATCAATAATTCGTCGACTATCTGACGCTGTCTTGCCGTTACTATTACTTGATTTCGGAGTCAAACATACACTGTTGATATTCGACTAATACATACTTCATTGTTTTCTTTCCGTAGATATTTTGTAATGAGTTTTGGGTTAGGTTGTTGGTTTTTTGTTGTTGTTTTTTTGCATTAGTTCATAATCTTTGATAATGAAGATTTGACAGATTGAAAACTGCTGATGATTAGAATGATGAGATCTTCTTTTTTCATTATATCGCCAGCAAATTTCGCTGAAGTCTCGTTTTCTTGTAAATTAAAATAATACATTACGTGCTGCGGTTTACAAGTACGTGAAAATTAACGTCACTTAATTCATACCTATTGTTATGAATTTCTAGGGTGCCTACCTCCCACATCCATATCTTCGCAAATTCATGTTAATCATGATGAAACTGTAACAAGTTCATATTTAATAACACAATTCCATAACACAATACTGTTAATAAGATAGATGGTGATGGTAGTGATGGTGGTGATGGTGGTGATGATGATGATGGTGAATTCACAAACGTTAATTTGCGTGCGGTACTGTGTTTCTTGTTTTTTCGCAGCAAGCTTCCTAAACTCAACGTGCATACATCACTCTCATAAATTTGTATATTTGTATCAAAAGATAATTATCATAATAATACTTAAAAACAAGCTTCACAAAAACCCCATCCCACATCAAAATCTATTACTTTACACTGACAAAAATGTAGCGAACTGTCCGTAATTCAAAATGCGAATATAGCGAATTAGACCAACAGCTCAAAGAGACAGTAATGACGTCAAAGTCTGTGGAAAGCTAAAGAATCTGAAGGGTATGTATGTATGTATGTACTATGTATGTATGTATGTATGTATGTATGTATGTATGTATGTATGTATGTATGTATGTAAATATGTATGTATGTTGTGTGTGTGTGTGTGTGTGTGTGTGTGTGTGTGTGCGCGTGCGCGCGCGCGCGCACCCTACGAGCATTTCATCATTCAACTGTGCTCGGATTTTTAACAAAGTGACTGCAGTATCACTTCATAAGGCATAAGGCCATACTGAGAACTTAAACACTAACATAAGAAAAAGATAATAAAAATGTAGACTACCTCCATCTTCCTGAACTCATAATTATCCATAAAAAAACTAATAAAACGTAATATAATTTCATTTTTTCCAGGCTTGACAGAGATGCTAAACACCAGTCAAACACGACAGTAACATAATTCGCAATTTTATTATAATCATAAAGCTCGCTTCGATCGTAATTGATGTGGATCATAAAGGGAATTAATGAACAAACACCAAAGTGAGTCAACAGAGGAGTGCAAAACGCATTCAAGCTAATAGCATTTTATTAATTAAAGCTGCACGAACCGATTTTTACTGTCAGAAGAAAAGCCCTGCTTACAAATAAATGACTGCCTCGTCTCAGATGGATGTTCTTTCAGATGTGAAATACAAGACGTTTTAATGTCAAAATACTTATCAAAAAGACAGTAATCTAGCAATGTATTTAATATGAATTCCTTACAAGTAAATTGCGGAAAAATTGAGCTCCGAAATGGAATGTGCGACTGAATTCAACTTGGTGAAGTGTCTCATGAGGCCTTTTTCATAACTTGGAAAATATTGCTATGTCGGATCTTGTTTCTGGTTGGTTTGGTGGGTTGTTTTTTTTTTTATTTAGTGTACATTATATGACATTTATGTTGTTTTAAGTGCTCATGTATTTGCCATGCATACTGATGTTTTATTACCCATATGTTATCAACGTTTGTAATCTGGATTTTAATAAATGAACTGAACTGAGTTGAATTGAATTGAACTGAATTGAATTGAATTGATATCTTTTGGGCAAGCCTTTAAAATAATCACATTATTGCAAGGCTACCGACAGACACAAAAACATGAAAATTAACAAGAAGAACATTCAACTCATTAGGCCCGCGAATCAATCAATGATGTCATGAGGGCAACACAATACTGTAAAAATTATGAAAACGTAATAACGAAACAAATGTACACAAATTTAATTCAGCACATTTTCGTCAATGAACATTCGCAATTATAAGAGTGGAGAAAAGAAAGAGTGGAGAAAAGAAAAAGTGGAGAAAAGAAAGAGTTTTCCATCGACGGTGACGCAGCTGTGTTTATAATATTCTGAAAGCCGACATCTGGCCAAAGATGTATTTGACACGCCTTCTTGGCGTTGTTGTTGTTGTTGCTGCTGTTACTGTTAGGCTCCTGTCGTGCTAATGCTCCTGTTGGTGATGGTACCGATACCGTTGCTGTTGTTGTTGTTGTTGTTGTTGTTGTTGTTGTTGTTGTGATGATGATGATGATGATGATGATGTTGTTTTATGTAAATATAAAATGAACGAGCACGCTGCGAACATGTGTGAATTCAGCAGCCATAGTGTTTTTAACTGTTAATAATAATATGCTGTCCGATCATAAAGTGTATGTTTGCACATCTACCACAGTTGTGGGCACATTCCAAGAAACTTATAAAAGTTGTTGTTAAGCTGCCTTTCGATCAGTTAACCACACTAATAAGCAGACCACGACAGAAAAGAGAATTACTGGCCCTGCCGCACAGCGACTATTTTTATCACTATACATGGAAGACATTCAAAACGACAATCCATTAACACTCTAGACTCAAGAGGTAGTGGGCAGCATCATTCATGAGTATCGATACTCTCTTAACATGGGTAGTATCGAAAATATCGAAATGTCAAAAAATAGCTAAAGTTTCGGCAAGACTACCTGGCACTAAGTATCAGAATTGAATACTTCAAGCTTGAAAGCATCGCGATGCTTGAAAATTCAGTATCGATCCACTACTAGAATCATGATACCCGAATTGGAACGCGGGCTGTGGACAAATGTATACAGTTCAGGGCAGAAAGAGAGAAGAAGATGTCTGTTCCTCTAACAAATGCAATAAACATGTTTCCGGTGAGCATAACCGTCCGTTATTGGGCACATCTACATATTTACAGAGAACAAAGGCCATAACTTATGCACTAACATGAAAGAAAGACCGTAAAAGTCACATGGATGGAGTGGGACCATAATTTTGTCGTACCAAAAAAAAAAAAAAGTAACTGTACATCTGTTGACCAGCCGACATTTGCATGTATATTTTACAGCCGACCTGCCTGGCCATAATGCTGAGTAAGTACTCTACACCTACAGATTTATTTGCATAAACCAGGGGCCAAGCACGTTTCGCATAAATTACAAAATATATGTGAAAGATTTTTTCACGACCACAGGTACGTGGCTTGCATGAGTAAATTTACTTTGACTTTAGAAACGAACAGAGGAGGAGGAGGAAATGGGGGCCTGGACTCAAATTATGATGGAAAACCTTAACTATTCTTGACCTTGTAAAATATGTTTGGTCAAGCAGAAGAATATGAAGGAAAGCATTAAAACACGTCATCATTTTGTGAGCTTTCCTGATTAAACGAAGAGATCGGGTGTGTGCGTTAAGACATTAAATTGCACCTGATTCTTGGTGTGTAAAGTTTAAATCCAAAACATAAGATAACTGGAATAAGGATATGATTTAATTCACCTTCCCACAAAGCTAAAAAGCTGCTTTCCACGTGTCTACACCAGGTCAATCAGAAGCCATATTTTCATTTACTGCGAAGTTCTGTGTTCCAATCACAACGCCCGCTTTCGTGTCTCGCACTCAGACCACGACAAACACGAGATTTTGTTTGTCCTGGCAAGCTGACTCGTACCGATGAATTATGAAAAGCTGCTCATCATTAAAACTACAAAGTGACAATCAATGCTCTACCAATCTGCGATCTACAATGACTTAAACAGCTTAAGTTCAAACTGAACTCCATAATTATAAGTGTATGTAAGTTTTTTTGTCCCTCAATTTTTCTCCTCTTCCTTGCATTTAATCATGTGACGCAGACTGACGTCAAAAGCACGGCGGCTTTGTAAAATACTTCCTTTACGTTTTGTTTTTTTTCCTCACAAACATGTTGATTTATAGCAAGTTCTTTCGTCAACAAAGATTCATAAACGTGAATCATAGCAAAACTATGTGCATTATGTTATCTCGAAGTCATTTATAACAAAAATCTTATATTATACGAAACTAGGCTAATCCGTAACATTTAACAAGTCCTCGCATGATATAACACAGCTGTAGATTAGATCTGTGGCTTGTACGAAAACTAGTCAGGCTCCTGTAAATTTTTCACTTTCTGAGCTTCATAATGTTCATACCCATAACAAAAACAAATTAAAGCTGAATCGACGGGCTGAACCGGCATGCTCGACAGTTTTTCAGGCAAGTGATACATATGAAGAACAACAACAAAAATAAAAAAGCCATTCTGGCCGCCATCTTGTCAGAGAAGCAAATAAGAGGAACACAACAAGTGATGACATCATTTTCACTCAGTTGGCTTCACGGCCAAATCCTTAACTGCATGACGAAGACAGCCAACTAGTCTATCAAGCCAACAAGAAAAGATAGTTTATCCTTCATCACTTACAGTCATAAAATTTACGCGCACAGAATGACTAAGGTATCATTTCCACAAATTAATGATTTTTGGCAGTGTTCAATTTTTGCCGTTGAGAAATGTTCCCATTTGTCTGATTCGAAATCTCTAGGCAAGGCCACGGTCTGCAGTCAACGGGCGGCCTCTAACTGGAGTGAGACATACGATTATAAAGAGTAGTCGATTATCCGTTAAGATGAAGCACACACTTTCTGCGCAGACTTCTGGAATTACCTAATGACGATCAATCAACTATACATTATCTGAAGACATAAATCGATTACTTCCCGGTTATAAGGGCTGATGACTGCATATACTACAATATAAACGATTACCATACGTATGTAAGTACAGCCATCCAGACAAAGTACGAAGATTTACGAAATATAAATACCCTTTTTCTTAACCACTGAACAAGCTGCCGTCTGCACACATTAAAGTATTATTCGACTACATTCCAAATGTAATAAACTGTTATTATCGTCCAGACACATTCTGGAGACATTAGAGACGATTGTTTTCCGGCGGTAAGGACTGCCGTCCCAGATTTTTATCTCCAACGGACAAGCTGGGTCAGCCATTTTGAGTGCCGTGAGACACGCACTGAATGACACCACAGTTTGTCCTGAGGGTTAAGACGTTATCTGTAATCCCAAGTTGAAAATGTCCGACTTGAGATCGGTGACAAGACGACATTTCTTATCATTTGTCAAATTAGACAAAACAGTGTTTGATAATGACATACGCGCTGTCATTGGCATTAAAGACACGAATCACATGCCACAATACAATAGGTCTATAGGTTTTCCTAATCCATGTCTTCAACTCATCGTGGCAAAATGGTGTCTCTCGGGAGGGAATTCTCGTCGCTCTCAAACTGAAAAGCATTTAACCATGCAAGTTACAGGCGTCTTTTGTTGTTTTTTAAGTCAGTATGACCATAAATCGGCATCTTAATTCATAGCCCAGTTGTTGTTTTTTGTTTCCAATAGCAAGCTTCCTCCACTGTCTATTTTTTTTTTTATAAAAAAAAGGTCGATCAACTTTCAGAAAGCTTTTAACTCCCATCTGTTCGTGCATTTATTAACCTGAGATTTTGCTTGCAGATTTCTTTTGCTTTAAAGACTGGTTTGTTGGTTTTTGGCGGTTTTTAAAGTTCCTAGTGGGTTGTCCTAGTCGAAGATTTCCAAAAACCTAACATAATTTCCCTAAATGGACAACATGTGAAATGAGATAATGATAATAAATTGTCTCAAAGGCGATCCCTTGTACAGATTTTAGGGACACAAGTAATCTGTTATAAATTTATTATTAATATCATTATGATTACTATCGTTGTTATTATCATTTGAAAAATGGAAAAAAGGCGTTCTCTACCAGAAAAACTTAAATAGAAAAAACAATCCAAATTTTCGGAACTATAGTATGTTCCTTCTTCAGGGACACTGCACAGAATGTAACAAGAATACTAAAGATAAACAACAAATAGGAGAAGGGCGGAGAACAACTCAGATCAGAGATGAGAACTGTTTACAAAGGAGACAAATATAGTCATCATCTTCAAAACTAGTAATCCATTCTCCGAATGGGATGGCCAACCCTAACACTACTAAACAGCCAATTCCTCACGCAGAACATACTGAGAGCAAACACCAAAGGTAGCGTGACTTTCTATCCCTGAACTCTGAAAGCAAAACAACCTTTGTTTCTGCAAATTCAAAACAGCAAATGGCGGTTATGAGTTTGTCCAAAGAAAAAAATGTTGAAAAAACAATTAAATCTCTCTCAACAGACAAATACTAACTGTCATGCAACTCGGTATGGACGAAAATGTCGGCATGTCAGATTTCATGGGTGTAGATGCAGGCTTGGCAATGAAATGTATCTAGGGGTTAAATAAACGCACTTCCTTTGCTTCATAAACCCATGTTATTATTATTATTATTATTATCATTATTTCGCGAACTGCGTATATATATATTTTTTGTGTGTCTGCTACTTCCGATCAACAATTTCCAGTCGCGCTACTGACCGCATTACTGTTCCACTGAATATGAAGTATTACTGCATGCATCCACAACACCATACATGTATTTTGAATACAGAACACTCAAGGCGTGACTTTTAGGAATTTATGTTCGACAATTTAATTTTAACTTACACTGAAATAGTCTTCCCCCTTCCTCCCTCCTCCTCGTCCTCTCTCCCCCACCAAGGGAATTTGAGACATGTACATGCATCATCATACATATTATTTTTTTATTTCTCAGACTTCATTTCACACTGTTGAGAACGGCATCCGCTGGAACAATGATAATAGCTGTAGTACATGACAGGTGTACTTAACAAACACGTAACAACTTAGTCTCGCTTTTTCTTCCTAGATGACTGATTCGGAAAGGGATTCCTTTGCTTATTATGCAGTCAGCTCCTCATAACAGCAATCCGCCTACTCGTACTTTTCCCATTTTTCAAATACTTCCTTCAGACACTCGTGTACATGTACTGTGTTATACAATAATGTCTTAAACAAACAGGGTTCTTTTAATAGCACCTTACTATCTGCTCAGTCGAAATTTTTTGTCTCGTCATGTTTACGTGGATTTGCTATCTAGCGGTGTCATCTAAATTATAAGCTGTAACATCATAATTTTAAGAATACTTATTATCCTTAGCCAAGGGGAGGGGGTTTCGCAGGTGGTCGTTACGGCCCTGATACTATGCCTGGTAATTCTGTTTTCACGGGTCGGATGCCACTGATTGGTTCCGCCGGTTTTACGTGGATGTCTGACATCCAAACACGTGTTCATGAATACACAATCTCTTGATGTCGGTCAAGAATTAGGGCACTATAATAACACTTCTAACACAACCAACGTTCGTGTAGAAGACTTCAAACTACTGTATGAGACGGCAGTAACTCTGAAAACGTGTGTTGCCCCACCAATCTGAGCCCTCTCATGCTTTAATCTGATTGCTTGCTGACTTTATAGGCTTATTGTTTTCACCTTCCGACTTGCGACCGAGTAAAATGGCGGACAAGACCCCCGGACACATTTTGGACAAGAGCAAGTACAGACCAATAATAACAGTAGTAATAATAATGATAATGAATTTGGAAATTTATTGAAATACAGTTTCTGAATTCTGACTTTCTGAAGTTGCTATTTTACAAAATGTTCAGGAAGACATTATGGATCACTCTGTCTTTCAGACATGCTTGCAAAATATCGTCGAAATCATTTTTCACTTGGTCGTACACCAAATGTAATATCATGTCCATTTTGGATGTATTAATAATGTGTTACGTTATCATAATCGTAAATGTTGTGCGGCTTCAATAACACTAAACTCAGATTCAATCTTTCGCTGAGCCGTTCACCAAATGTGATACGAACGATAAACTCGAGGATATGAAATCACCAATCGTAAAATCTAAAGCATTAGGCCGAAATCTTGCTATAAATTAAATAAGATTTACAACAAAACTGGCATGTCCTGCAACATTTCTCGACTGACGCATTCTCGTAACCATGACGACCTCCAAATTCCTAAACCAGAATCTGAAGAATCTGATATCTCTGTGTTGTATAATCTGACATCGTCATACGGAAGACATTACTTAGTGCTTACTAAACACTCTTGCATCAATGACGCTACACAGAGCGGAAACCATTTGCTACCATCTGTTGCTGTGGCATACTGTCTCTGGGCTTGCAGGGCTTGTGTCTTCCAACACCAGGCGTTTAACCTTTCTCTCAACATGGTTCCTCTTGGTGTCTCTTTCGATCTTGCTTTTTTTATGCTACCCACTCTTTTAATTTGATTCTAGAGTCTCATGTCTGGCATTTCCAGGATGTGACGGTATTTTTTTTCTTTATTTTGGCTACTTGCGTCGGTTATTATGTAGATAGTTGTCTATTTAATTTCTCAGATATTTTTTGCTCGTCTTGAAAACAAACAATCTGACTGATACGTAAGAACAACTTTTTATCAGAACCATTCCACGGCAACTGTTCTGTCATGTAATCCAACAACCAGCTTCACTGATGTGACGCCATTTTTTTTTTTTTGCTTGTCTTCAGTACATCAAAGATATCTGGGAACTCTGGTAGAGAACCATCTAATAATAACCATCATAAGCAGAAAAAAATTGCAGTACCGTCACATCCTGTAAATACCAAACATAAATTCCAGAAGCGAATTAAGATGCTCAAAGAGACTGACTTGTTACTACTGACACAAGCATTCAGATAAATGAGAGCTGGCCAACATTCCAGTGGCCGTATGCATAATCCTTACGTTAGTTAACGCACTGCGGTAATCACAGGAAACTTCCAAAACACTAGTAGTGTTCACTGTGGTTAACGCAACATATTGACCAACGTTTAGATTTTAATAAACCTTTTTCCTGATAACTGAATGGACTAGTTCCATGGAATGACCCATCAACGAAATGGATAAACTGTGTTAGCAACAACAATACAGTACTACTACAAAACGATTACCAACTCAGGGCTGTGCACTGAGACAGCAAGAAGAAGTTATTCCCGGTATGTTAATTAAGTAATGCGGATAAACTAATGAGACAAACAGTACTGTGACAGTTTGATTCAGAGCCAGATATAATCATTATGTTGGGGCTAAAAAAATATACGATTGTGGGCTCTCATTATCCTCAGGGACCTCACAATATTTCAGCCTTTTTTTTTTTCATTAGTTTAAAAATTTATAAACATGTGACCAGGTTCTGCAGTTACTTTAAAATGCGGTGGGTTTTTTTCACTTTAAATCCTTTGCTACTCAATAATTAAAAGGTGTATGGTTTCAGTTTTCATTGTTTATGTCCTTTTGGGTCGCCCCAGGTCTTGATTTGGTTGGGACACATCTTTCTGAGATCATGTAACTTTCTAACAAAGGCCCTCAGATTTATCTGGTTAGATAAATATATAAGAAGAAGTGGAAAGAAAGGTTCCAAGAATTCTAATAATAATTATGAGAAAACAAAATCGACCACTATATCGCCCGGAAGTGACGTACTAGTCCATACTGCACAAATTATGTCAAATACAATTTTTCTGCAATATTTTGTCCAGTAATTCTGGCCGTCTCTCATTAATGTGTCAAATTCATGTTATGAAGAGTCCAAAAACGTAAGACCATTTCCTTTGTGCGGAAATAATGGCTGTGTTAACAGGCCTAACCTGCACACTGAGTCCAAAGGGAGGTTTTGATACCTGGGTTTACTGTACATACTATTAATGTTGCATTCGGTAGATCCAAAGTAAATATGTGAGGTAACGAGGGCTGTAAGGTTTGAATACATATCCGACAATGGAACCAAGATTGAATAACTTTTATACAGCTCATGTCGAAATGACATTATGAGCATCCAAACATGGTCAGAAAATACCTAACAACGAACAATAGCTTAAACAAACAACAATGACAAAGACGGATGTAAATATACTCAAAGCAACACTAATCATATTAAGCATTCACTTAATAGTACACACTGTCATTAAGTATGAATTTCACATGCTGGAATTTACCATAAATTTAACATGCAGGAATTCATCATTATTTTATCATGTCATTATTCAGATGAAAATCAGATGGACATCAGTATTATTAAGTATACTGTAGTTCAAAAATAATGTATACATGTACTTTTTCCACGCACCAAAGGCATAGTTAATATCCAGATTCCACTGTGTATATATAATGTTCGCCTGTAAATGGTTCACAATAGCACGGTCAGACTATCAGGGAAAACTGACTCCCTCTCCCTCAGGTAAATGAGATTTGACAGAGCAGTTAGGTCTACGGGTCGGCGAGCTAATAGAGTGTCAGCCTGGGAGAATACAATCTAAGGGAACTGAGAGACAGCCGAGCCGAGCACAAAGAGAGAATATAACAAAATTTATAAGCGGTAGAAGATATAAGAAAGAAAGATGAATTCCAGAGAAAGATTTTTTCCCCCACTCGGTGGTTCCTTTAACATAAAACGAGTAAATGTGGCACAGTTAGGTTTCTCTTGCTTTAGTTCATACAAGACTAAAACCCCATTTTACAATAAATGGGCAGGCAAGCAACGCACCAGCGGCGAAAGAATACCTAGCGCACCGAAAGGCATTATAGACGAATGCATTAGCCTAGACTCCGTGAAAAAGTTGGACGATTGGCAAATCGGGCGGATTGGAAAGATCTATCGGAGATTGTATTTCGTTGTTATACACATTCTTTGTTTTAAAAAAAGGGTAAAAAAAATAAAGAGGATTGATGTGTATAGTTACTTTTTGTGTATTTTTCTACGAATTTAGGTGAAAACCGCATGTTTTTACGTTACGTAGTTCTCAAGAAATCTGTGACACAAATTTGGCTGAAGCGTTTTATTAATATAGATAA
>JAWQUT010000038.1:786518-817785 GCA_033807755.1 Ellobium chinense | reverse complement strand
GCTTACTAAACACTCTTGCATCAATGACGCTACACAGAGCGGAAACCATTTGCTACCATCTGTTGCTGTGGCATACTGTCTCTGGGCTTGCAGGGCTTGTGTCTTCCAACACCAGGCGTTTAACCTTTCTCTCAACATGGTTCCTCTTGGTGTCTCTTTCGATCTTGCTTTTTTTATGCTACCCACTCTTTTAATTTGATTCTAGAGTCTCATGTCTGGCATTTCCAGGATGTGACGGTATTTTTTTTCTTTATTTTGGCTACTTGCGTCGGTTATTATGTAGACAGTTGTCTATTTAATTTCTCAAATATTTTTTGTTCGTCTTGAAAACAAATAATCTGGCTGATACGTAAGAACAACTTTCTATCAGAACCATTCCACGGCAAATGTTCTGTCACTTACTCCAACAACCAGCTCCACTGATGTGACGCCATTTTTTTTTGTTTTTTGGCTTGACTTCAGACTTCAGTACAAGCAAAGATATCTGGGAACTCTGGTAGAGAACCATCTAATAATAACCATCATAAGCAGAAAAAAATTGCAGTACCGTCACATCCTGTAAATACCAAACATAAATTCCAGAAGCGAATTAAGATGCTCAAAGAGACTGACTTGTTACTACTGACACAAGCATTCAGATAAATGAGAGCTGGCCAACATTCCAGTGGCCGTATGCATAATCCTTACGTTAGTTAACGCACTGCGGTAATCACAGGAAACTTCCAAAACATTAGTAGTGTTCACTGTGGTTAACGCAACATATTGACCAACGTTTAGATTTTAATAAACCTTTTTCCTGATAACTGAATGGACTAGTTCCATGGAATGACCCATCAACGAAATGGATAAACTGTGTTAGCAACAACAATACAGTATTACTACAAAACTGTTACCAACACAGGGCTGTGCACTGAGACAGCACGAAAAAGTTATTCCCGGTATGTTAATTAAGTAATGCGGATAAACTAATGAGACAAACAGTACTGTAATACTAGTTTCATTCAGAGCTATATATAATTATGTAGGGGCTAAAAAATATACGATTGTAGGCTCTCATTATCCTCAGGGACCTCACAATATTTCAGGCTTTTTTTTCTTTTCTTTCTTTTAAAAATTTATAAACATGTGACCAGGATCTGCAGTTACTTTAAAATGCTGGTTTTTTTGTTCACTTTAAATCCTTTGCTACTCAATAATTATAAGGTTTCAGTTTTCATTGTTTATGTCCTTTTGGGTCGGTTCAGGTCTTGATTTGGTTGGGATACACCTTTCTGAGATCATGTAACTTTCTAACAAAGGCCCTCAGATTTATTTGGTTAGATAAATAAATATTAAGAAGTGGAAAGAAAGGTTCCAAGAATTATAATAATAATTATGAGAAAACAAAATCTACCACTATATCGCCCGGAAGTGACGTATTAGTCCATACTGCACAAATTATGTCAAATTTATACATACCACACGAGTAAATGGAGCAAAGTTATGTTTCTCTTGCTTTAGTTTATATTCATTATTATGCATTCTCTAGCTTTACTTGTATGCATGTACAGCACGTCGGACCAACCAATATTTTGTCCAGTAATTCTGGCCGTCACTAGTAATTGTGTCAAATTCATGTTATGAAGAGTCCAAAAATGTAAGAGCATTTCCTTTGTGCGGAAACAGTGGTTGTGTTAACAGGCCTTAACTGCGCACTGAGTCCAAAGGGAGATTTTGATATCTGGGTTTACTGTACTATTAATGTTGCATTCGGTAGATCTAAAGTAAATATGTGAGGTAACGAGGGCTGTGAGGTTGGAATACATGTCCCATAATGGAACCAAGATTGAAGAACCTTTATAAAGCTCATGTCGAAATGACATTATGAGCATTCAAACATGATTACAAAATACCTAACAATGAACAATAGCTTAAACAAATAACAATGACAAAGACGCATGTAAATTTACTCAAAGCAACACTAGATCTAATCATGTAAAGCATTC
Source organism: Ellobium chinense (assembly GCA_033807755.1). Taxonomy (NCBI): domain Eukaryota; kingdom Metazoa; phylum Mollusca; class Gastropoda; order Ellobiida; family Ellobiidae; genus Ellobium; species Ellobium chinense. The sequence goes on along the minus strand of JAWQUT010000038.1, from coordinate 815,800 downwards.
ACTTAATAGTACACATTGTCAGTAAGTGTGAATTTCACATACAGGATTTTATCATAAATTTCACATGCAGGAATTCATCCCTGTTTTATCATTTCATTATTCAGGTGGACATCAGTATTAAGTATAGCTCAACAATAATGTATACGTGTACTTTTTCCACGCACCTAAGGCATAGTTAATATCCAGATTCCACTGTGTATATATAATGTTCGCCTGTAAATGGTTCACAATAGCACTGTCAGACTATCAGGGAAAACTGACTCCCTCTCCCTCAGGTAAATGAGATTTGACAGAGCAGTTAGGTCTACGGGTCGGCGAGCTAATAGAGTGTCAGCCTGCGAGAATACAATCTAAGGGAGCTGAGAGACAGCCGAGCCGAGCACAAAGAGAGAATATAACAAAATTTATAAGCGATAGAAGATATAAGAAAGAAAGATGAATTCCAGAGAACGATTTTTTCCCCCACTCGGTGGTTCCTTTAACACAAAACGAGTATATGGAGCAAAGTTAATGTTTCTCTTGCTTTAGTTTATATATATGCATTCTGTAGCTTTAGCTGTATGCATGTACAGCACCTCGGGCTAACCACTGATGCAAATTCTTTCATTCAGTGAAGGAGATGTGAAGAATAAAACATAATCCACTCTCTCTCCTCCTACCGACGCTCAAAAAGAAAAAAAAAACTTGCTGCTTGATATACTCTGCTCATAGAAATATTTTATAACATTAAAGTATTATGGAATTTGAAAATTCATATACTTATACTTGAACGAAACTTGAAAGACAGAGAAACAAAGCATTTCTTGTTACCAGTATTTCAGCCTGTGGTCTTCTTCAAGGGTTTAACCACATACTGACAATCCTATAGAAGTGTATTAAACATATAACAATCGCTCACCATTCAGATCCGCACATTAAATCAGTGCGAGCTCACAACAAAAATCGAAACGAGAACAAGCGACCCGGGACTCTATAACAGAGTAGATCTCTTTGGCTCCGCCCCATCCCATCGATCGGATGATATGCCTTTAATGAGATAACCCGCATTACATGAGGATGAAATTAACTGCAGCGCCAACATTTACACAACACAGCAAAAATATTATGTGCAATCAAAATTCCATTCCGCATTTTTAACCCGATTCTATATAGTCGACTCCGCTTAATGGTAAACGTTGTGATTATCCAGATTTACTAAGGAATCTTAAATATAGTATTGTATTCAGCTTTCTGTAAAATGCAGCAATAAATGCGAGTTCCAATATAAAGGATTACGTTTATGTAAATTCAATTATGTGTAAGGGGAAAGACTCGTATCATAAGTATAAAACCACTATCAAATGAGTGAAGCATCGAGCGTAATATCCTGGAATAAGACAGATCTAATTCACTTTTACAGGTGTTATACGCGTACCCCTTTGCTTTCTTATATGTTTAATTAGTCTTGTGCTTTAAATGTCCATGTCTTGTCCCGTCGTATAGTGTGTTTTTGCCCATGTACCACACTTGTGGTCTGGGCTTATTCCAATGAACTTGTTAACCTTGCTATAATGTTATAGACCTACCTGTCTACTGAATATGAATGCATTCGACAAACAAGAGGAAAATACCTAGGAGAAAATGGATGACACCTGGGATGGGTAACTGGCCATTAGTGAATCATGTAAACATAAGACTGGAGGAAACTGTCTGGGTAAGAATCAGTGCATTGTGGCAGGGGCTTGGTTCAAACTTTGCACTGAGAATGCTTATTCTGCATGAGCGTACTCATTATTCGAGCGTACGCTTTTTTTTTTTTTAGCGTGTAGAGCACATTCGATTCGCGTGAGGGCATTTTGAAAAAAAAAAGTGCACTAATACAACTATAGTTTCGAATAATTATGATGGTTAAAAACATAAATTTTGGCTGTTGGTAGTTTTAATACGGGCAAACGAACGCATATCTGAAATTTGGTTTTGGGGCTTTTAAATGTTTCATGTATGGGTTTATTCTGTGCTATTACAACAAAACTTCAAGGCTTGAACTCTTGGGTCCTCTTCCCCTTTTGGCTTTATCAAAGAGTGTGTATATTAGACACACACTCCCTGGCTTTTGATCGTAGCATGTAATGTACTTACTTTTTTTGTTTTTTTAAGCTAGGCCTATTTGCGTATGCCCATCAATGGCTGTTAAAGAAAACTTGCGTTTAAACAATGAAATGCATTTTCTCTGCGTGAGTGCGATGGCTGTTCTGTTCGAAACAATTACAGCATTATGATAATCTAAATGAAAAAAATAAATGAGTCACGACAATTCAGTAAACAGTAACGTATTTATGAAATAAAAAAATGCTTGAAAGTTAAAATATTTTGTATATTTTATGTGCGTACTTGTCGCTAGACAGAGGATCAGTTTTGTTTAAACAGTAATGTATTTATGAAATAAAAAAATGCTTGAAAGTTAAAATATTTTGTATATTTTATGTGCGTACCTGTCGCTAGACAGAGGATCAGTTTTGTTTGCATGTTGTGAATGAAATCAGTAACTTTGGCCATGCCTGCCTGCCTGCCTGCCTGCCTGCCTGCCTGCCTGCCTGAGTGCCTGCCTGCCTGCTTGAGTGCCTGCCTGCATACTTGTCTGCTAGTCAGCCCTGTCAGTCAGTCAGTCAGTCACTCTCTTTCTCTCTCTTTCACTTTTCCTCCCCTCCTCAGTCCCTCTCTCTCTTTCTCTCTCTCTCACACACACACACACACACACACACACACACACACACACACACACGCACACGCACACACATACACACACACACACACACAGGCACGCACAAACACACACAAACAAGCAAGAAACGTATATTTCGCGCCACAGAAAGGATATTTTGCTGGAAAAAAATATAGAAAAATGATAAAGAACATATTATATCCTCCCCACCAGCCTATCCCTATTCCACTTTCTCCAGTGTGTACACAGTCTAGACTTCATATTATAATCTCTAGTCATTAGTCGCCGCTTCCTGGGTGACCCCTTTCACTCACTCACTCACACCATCCATCCATCTTATCTATCACAGTACCAGCCTACCCACCTCACTCTATCTCTCTCATCCTGTTATTGTTATGCGTCTACACTACACTCCCATCTCGCTGACGCCCACTCCCCGTTTTCAGCCGGTAACTGGACACTGGTCAATGGAGAGGCATCCCAAGGTTGCGACCTACATTGGGTGGGGAAGTACAATACCACAGCCAGTACCAACCAGTGCTGTCTGATGGTGCTGGTTGACGTGCGAACCCGGCCTTGAGAGCATAGTTGCCACTCGTAAGGATTTTTCCCTACGGTATGGTAAAATGGCATTACGAAATACCATTTTCCCCCTGCATGGGTGAAAATCTCTTTCAATGAGATGTTGGGGCAAGTCGTGAAATGTAGGGTAAAGCGAGTAAAATGCATGGTTTTCTTCTTTATAACAGGAAAATTATACGATTTTTCACCACGAAATTTGCTTTAAAAAAATCACTCTCGCTGAGCTACGAGGGGGAAAAGCAAATGACCAGAGTGGCAAGATAGCTTGAGAAACTGTAGGGGTCGGTTGGGTTGGGCACTTGCCTGCGTCATTATACTAATTATAGGTCATGAGAGAACGATTTCTTTAGGCTTACAGGTTGGAAAGATAAGAATGATAGACCGCCATGGAACGTAAGAAAGAATGCTGGTTACATGATCTCCGTGTTTCTTGGGTGGAATGAGAAACGCAAAGATACTCGTCCTTGTTAAGAGCTGAAAGCTGGTGAAAGATGAGGAAGTAAGAAAGAGTGAGTAAGAAAGCATATCTCAACTGGAAATAGAAGGGTGAGAAGAGTGAGAGAGAGAGAGAGAGAGAGAAAGAGGGAGAGGGAGAGAGAGAGGGTGAGCAAGAAAGAATAAAAACAGAATTGATCTACTTCTGTCTCAATTTAACATTGCTGCATAAGAAAGAAAGTATGAAAGAGCACGTTTGCTATTTGTCTCAGAGCATGAGAAAGAACAACAGAACGAGAAAAAAAATATTTTCCGGTTTCTGTCTCAGCTTTGAGACAAAGAAAGAAAGAAAGAAAGAAAGAAAGAAAGAAAGAAAGAAAGAAAGAAAGAAAGATAAATGTATATGTACTATCAACGCCCACGCACTGTAGCTAATGCCGCGCAATCGATCTTAAAAAGAAAAGTACAAGCTCATGTTTTGAAACCCCGTACATCTAGACTAGACTAGTCCACCCTGACAGTTCATATTGCGTAAGAGCCGCCGTGTAGGCCCAGTGAAACGGCACGAATGTACCACCAGTCAGGCACGAGCATATTTCATGAATATGTGCGACTCTTTCGACCTTCAGAAAATTTCGTTTGCATGTCATAACAATAAACAAAACTGTAAGAAAAACGCTAAACACGTACGCGCACGATACGTACGCACACACACACACACACACACACACACACACACACACACACACACACACACATACACACACACACACATATGCATACACACACAAGGATGCGGGGGCTGAGGTGGTGCAACAGAAAGCAGAAAGAAGATACATATCTAACTTTGCGTTTTCACTACCCTTCACCATGTTGTTGTTGTTGTTGCTTTTTTTCTTAACTGTAGTTTTCTATCGACACAGCCGTGTACAAATTCTAAAACTAAAGAAAAAAATAGTAACGACATAAGATGGAAATCTACGTGACATTCATCTTCTGAGAGTGGAATTTGAAAAGAAAAAAATCCACGATAAGTTTCGGAGATTTTTTTTTTTTTTTGGGCCAACAAATGGCACTTCACCAGATTGATTTACTGTTGCGTCTATTTACCTATCCACAGAAGAATACAAGCAGCCGATGGGGGAAAAGAGAAGAAAACAAACAGCAACTGACAAAAAGAAAACAAAACAGCAACTGAAAAGAAAACAAAACTCCACGTGAAAAGAAAACTGGCAAACTTTTAATACTCATGGAAAAGAAAACAACCCTGGCAAGTCCTCATTCACTACAGCCTAGGCCTAATCGCTCACTGACAACTACCCACTCTCTGCTTCCTTGATATCATTCCTCTTCCAATCAGTGTAAACAAATCGAGTTGACCGAGTTCCGATCTCATTCGTGGAAAATTTCACTGCACCGAAAATGGATGGCTTATGCTAATGGATCCATATGAGACACTGAAAGCCAGAATTTACTGGAAGTTTGAAGCATTATGTTCTTGCCCCCTCGTGTTAACACTTTAAAGAATGCCTGAGAGTGACTTTAAAGAATGCCTGAGAGTGAAAGGCAAATTTACCACGAGGCCTAACCGTTGTTACACGCAAGTTAAAGCGGAACGAATAACAACAGAACAGTGTTCCTGTTCCGCATTTTTAATTGATCGTTACAATATGGCGTGTCTTGGGAGATATGGCGTGTCTTGGGACACATGGCGGGATCCACACTGGTGCAATTAGAAGGCATAGTTACACATAAAACAGGCCATCTGTTATAATGGGCTGTGTAGATCTGGTTGCTGCACACACAATATGCATGTGAAATATAAACGACTGTAAATCGATCCTCATAAAGCTTTTTACTGTTTAATGTGAATGTATACTATCTACAGCAAAATACTATGCTCCTATTCGAAGTTGTTTCATTGATTGTCACAGAATGGCATGTCTTGGGAGACATTAATACAAATACGACATAATCACCCACACAGTGTACAAAAAAAATATAAAACCTTCCTTCCCCAATCTTCCAAAAAGAATACGATCACATGAGCCGACACCCAAAATTACAAACAAGCACATAATACAGCACGCTCATTCCAGGTTCGCCTAGGTCATTTTTTTTCAATGTTCTAGCTGCTTCTATTATATTAGGCCTACTATGATTTTTCATTTTATCTTCTTTTTCCTATTAAAACAAATGTCTGCCTCATTGTTTTCCTTTGAGCAACAAGTTGAGAGCGCTAACTTTCTCAGAACCTCAAAACTGACTAAGGCAAAAAATGGAATGAGCATGAGGATGGCATGCGTGTGCGCACACGCAAACTTAACCCAAGCCAGTCATGATCGTGCGCCAAGCCACGGCTCAAACACATGCATGCTGTCTGTCATCTGTCAAAGGCAGGGCGTACCTACTGCATGGAATGAGGAATAAGTCTCGTGACATATAATACTGGACACACCCTAATATATTTCACTATCTAAGCCTGTTCAACTTGATTTTGCCAACGAGAAATGAAACACACGACCAAAGGCAAGCCCCTTTCTGAATTCGGAATCCACATCAAACCAACGCGAGGAGGCCTCGATTAGTTTTCTCGACGGAGATAAACAGTAACAAAAGATGTTTATATAATAAAAGTTTATATTTTAAAAGTTTATATTATAAAGATAATACAGATCTAGGCCAAATGTTGCTGGATCGGTATTATCAGCAACAACTACAACTACAACAACAACAACAACAACAACAACAACAACAACAAAATTTATATAAAATTTTCTGTATTGCTTCAGTTCCCACATGTATATTTCTGTTGCAAGATATTTTTGTTGATAGTATCATAGTATGGTTTTGTACCGGCTAATGTTATGACAGGTGGACGAAAATGTTAACATTATCCTTCCTGTTTTATTATATAAGCAAGATTCGCACTCATGCAGAAAGCAAAAATGTGTCTTTGCGCATTGTGACTTCTTTTAAACGCACTTTTGAATGGCCATACGCAGAATTTGTCCGCTTTCCAATGGCCGAGGCTTCCATCAAATCAATGAACCTCCCGAAAATATTGTGATGATAATATACACTTGTCACTATGGCTATCATAATGATGTGTTACAACGGTTATTAATAATTTCAAAAGACATTATGTTTCTTTAATCTTTACTTCTGTCTCCTCTTATCCAAAACATGCGTGCGTAAAAATATTTCAAACGTTCTCGAATTCCTCCCTGGTAAAGCCTAATATTTAGCTCAGTGATTCTTATTAACTCTCGTTAACACTACCCCTCTGTGACCGCGTCACTTGATTACGCCGTGATATTGCTTCGCTGTAGAAACCGCCGGATGACAGGTTTGATATTGGCCGGGCTAGTCCGTCTTACACTTGTCTTGGCTGGGCAGGGCGTGACGAGTTAAACCGATAGCCGCATCAGCCATAAGTAGTAACTGGAGCACCACACGGATTAAAGGTACCTTACGAACCTAAATTTCTGAGCCGTTTTCTTGAGTTTCTAATAAGACTCTGCAGATCCATAAGATGTTTATTCTAATCATGAGGATTCGCTCTGGATTTGCTCATTCTGCGTAAATGCACGCAATGACACGCTTAGACTGCTTGGTGCACAATCATTCTGGCATGAGCAAATTTTGAAAAACAAGAAACAAAAGTCCAGGCATGGCAAACAAAATAGGAACCAAGGCAGTCCCTGGATGAGAACAGAGATATATCGTTTAAACGGACTAATGAACGTAGATCTAACTCAACATTCTGATCGAATAAGTGACGAATGTATTTTGTTCTCACAGTGTTTGCCGTAAGTTCAGTGACATGATGAAAGCTTTGGCTTTCGGAAGGCGGACATTTCTGAGTACATCGACGTGTAACTGTTCAAAAACTGCGTTTATGCAAGGTAAAAATGCACAAAAATATACGCATTTTTGCAGCGTGAATGCAATCCTGAATCGTACTAAAGGGGTGGATGATCGTAAAGAAGACGAAGGCAAAAACATGTGACGATAACATAACAAATGAAATGACAGGTGAAAACTGAAAGCCCTGACGACGAAAATGAAAATTTCCGTTGTCGCAGTCGATTTAGATCTAAAATCCTGACAGCGACTGTAAATTTCTCTTCGCGCGAGCATTTACTGCGCTGCTCCAAACGATGAATTATTTTTCATTGCCCAGCGAGTTGCATAATTTTCATCTATGATGTTTTCCTCTCCGGCTAAAGAAACCCAGATATCAAGGGCGAAGGTAAGCTGTGAAAAACCTCTTCAGGTCGTACGAAGAATAGATCTATCTCAGTGAGACGAGGTAAAGAACTCTTTCTGGTTTGATTCTACGTTCTGTGCAACTCTAACCGTTGTGTAGGTTGGATGCAGATCTACACAATGTGTAGCACACATGACTGAAGCACATCACAAACGCCACTTTCCCCCTTGACTGCTTTAAGCTGGAGAAATATTGTATTTGGGTCAGTGTTGTCATTATTGTATACGGAGAGATATGGAAAAAAAACAAACAACTACAATACAGCTACAGTTTACTTGTTTATTGACACAGTACTGTCCTTTCCACAGAGGACAAAAAAAAAAATCTATTACATTTATAACGATCTTGAATCTTCTGATTTCTATGCTTTGATTTGAAGAATTTGTGTGAGATCCATAGCAGTGAAGGGGTCAGTAGCTTAATTCTCACATTTCTGAGGCAGTACTCGATTTGTAATCTATAACATAACTGTCTACTATAGAGCGCATTGTTGGTTGATTAGTTATTAGATGGTGTTTAATCCCCTAGAGCGGCTGCTTTATTAGAATTCTTCAAAACAACCCAAATATAATTTCCTAACACGTCGAACAACAAGGATGAGTATTTTTCTTGGGTAGAATGGATATTCTCACTTAACTTAAAACGGTCTTCCGGTGTTTGGTTTTTTTTTTGGCCTGATTTTTTTTTTCTAAGGATTATTGAAAAAAAAACAACTGGGACACCAGGTAAGAAAAATAAACATTTGCGAATGAATTCCACGGCCCAAACTTCGGTAAACAGAAAAGTAAGAAGTTACTACTTGTTTATTTGCTTCCCTACATTACAAGCACAATGTTTAGGCAAAACTCATAAACAATTTTACATATCGGCGAAGAAATTTACACCGCCCTTAATTATTTTTTTTTAAAATTATTCGCGAAGCCCGTTTAAGCGCATGCAGAAGCACCAGTGTTTTCTCCAGATTGCTCGATCGCATTATTCGCCCCTTAAGTTTCAAAATCTCACCTAAAACTAAAACTGCACTGAACGCGTGCCGATCTTCCCTTCTTTCCAGCACTTTGAAGTTTACATTACTTGAGGAAGACTTAAAATCCCTCTAAAAATTTACAAATTTCCCCTTAAATTTATGACAAAATGGAAGACAAGCCCAGCCTACAAAATGGTCGTGGACACAGGCCTCGTTTCAGATGGATAAGCTTCCATACTTCAAATGTGAGACTTTTAAATATCAATTTTCTTTTTGGTAATCAATTTTCTTTTTTGGTAATCAATTTTCTTTTTGTTGGTAATCAATTTTCTTTTTGGTAACGTTCGAAAGGACAATAAACTAGCGATCTTTTCTATGCAGTATGAACTGTTTCACTCGTGAAATTCGGAAAAACAAGCGCTCCAATGTGCCTGAATTTAAATTAGTGAAGTGTTTCATCATGCCTTTACTCTCCTTTCATAATTCAGGCAGACCTTTAAAAATCCCTAAATATGTATGCCGTAAGAGTATTATACCTGAGGGAGAATAAATGCACCATTCAGCACTTTTATGTGCAAATTTTTCCATAGAAATCCAATACACTCATGGGGAGAAGTTGCACACCATGTTATGTGCAGTCCCAAAATAAGTCCGACAATAAAACCTCGTTCTTCCATGCATAAATTTAATGTAAGCACGTCAAAAAACAAAAAAACAAAAATTCAGGCGAGAACATGAATGGAAAATAACTCTACATGAAATTTATTTAAACGGAGGCGTCAAAAGAAAAAAAAACCCAAAAGAATCTGGACTACAGCAGTGCCCTAATCAGTGTCGTGGAACTAAGAATTCGCATGAATATGACTATTCTTCCTAGAAAAAAAAATCACGCGAAAAGAAAAGTCGCACAAAAGAAAAACCACATAGATTTTTAAAAAGATACACGGCTGACGTGTGTGTGTGTGCGTGTCTCTCCCTCTGCCTATCTCTCTCTCTCTCTCTCTCTCCCTATATATATAATCACACTACGTGCCTCTTTGTATCACTTTCATCACTCTGTACGCAATAAATGCCAATTTATAACATGCCAGATAATTATTTACTATCAGACTGATGATCACGTTCACCGCTGAACTATTATTTAATTACATAGTATGGTGTGAACACTGTCAACCTCAATGCCAGGAGTTTCACGGACGTAAGTTTTATTTGCCTTTAATGAGGACACTGCTGACGTCATGGGACATTATAAATATCCCCTTGTATAAAAGTACAATGGCCAGCGCGCGGCATGAGCAAAGAGCACTGTAATGGTAACTTTATGCAAGCTTTTTTGCCATGCCGGTGATGGAGATCTACTGATGACCTATATAATCTATCTCTTCAGCCGATGAACAAAGTACACACTGCATACACAGCATGCGCACTTGGCGGGATGTAGGGAGAGAGATAATTCAGTGTTGGTTTGTGTTCAAGAGAGCACGGAAGGGTGCATTTCTCTCACTGAAGGATGATGATTTGAGGACAACTGTCACTTGCGATAGCACCTGTTTTTTGAAACCACATTTCACCCGCATCTCCTGGGTACCTTTATGCATAATCCTATAGTTTTTGTTTTTTGCTGGTTTGTTGTTGTTTTTTTTTTTGGGGGGGNGGGATTACCTGTCTAGATATAAAGTTTGCTGCTAGTTCTTCATAACTGCGCATGAAGACAAAAAAAAACAAAAAACTTTTAAAATCTTGCAGGATCATGAACAAAAATATCTAGGAGATATGGGTGAAATCTGCTTTCAAACAACTGATGTTATCGCATATGACAGCTGCCGTAAGAGTATTATACTTGAGGGAGAAGAATGCCCCATTCAGCACTTTTGTGTGCAATTTTGCATGGAAATCCAATGCACTCGTGGGGAGAAGTTGCACACCATGTTATATGCATTAGAATCCCGGGAAAAGGCTAGTACCTCCCCTTAATTTGCGACACTTTTATTTGTGGCACCAAATATGCATACTGAAACGTTTCTGAAAGTGGCTTATTGTAACTGTTTCAAATCTTCTTAGTTCCCATATAGATTAGCAAATTGCATTACCACTTTGTGACAGAACAAAGCTGAAAATATTACAAACTCGTCTAGAAAAGAAGACTTTTTGCTGAACGTTTATCTCCATTCCCTTTTATCCTGTGATATTGTGAAACTGTGTGTGTAACATTGCAGACTTGTAGAACGAAAGGCATTTTAAGATCGAGATTTTTACGAATGAAATTAATTTAACCCATCAGAGGCCGTAGGCATAATCCTTACGTTAGTTAACGCACTGCGGTAACCACAGTAAACTTCCAAAACATTAGTAGTGTTCACTGTAGTTAACGCAGTACGTTAATCAGCGTCTGGATTATGCATACGGCCACAGGATTTTTAATGACGACAAATAACTACTACATATTTGTCTGCTCGAAACCCTACATTGAGAAAGAAAATTTCTTTTGACCAACTCAAAACACACATGTTCAGTATCGATCAAGTAATCGCTAATAAACTTGTGTCGCAAATTAAATGCACCCTAGCGGATTTCCAACCTTGCTGACTAACTAAACTAAACTCCATAAAAATGGATTCTTTAAATGAGATCCTTGATGTAACTGGCTATAAGAATAAAGTGTGGGTCTTGTTGTTTTGAAATGACCTGTTTCCCATGAACAGGATGTGCCGACGGTAGAAGAGTAACACAAGAGCCATGGGAGCGGCAAGCTGAAGTAAACAAATAGTTCTGCGATAACCGTGCCCTTCCCCACCTAAAAAAAAAAAAGTTTTCTCCCTTGGATAGCCTAACTCTTTCGGAAGTGAGAGGAGAATTACAACACCTTCTCAATTATCCTTCTATTATCTGCAGAAGTCTCCAAAACAGCGGCCTGTCGGTGGGGATTGTAAATGCTGTATTGCCAAACCGCAAATATTCAAGTGTACTTGGGTGACACTCGAATTTCACCCTTCACGTAAAATTTAGTACTAGTTCCAGCCCTTCACGAAAATTTTTACTCTAAATTATAGTACCTTTTATAGATCCGGATCTAGTGCAGATCAGTAAAGGCGTATCTACATTGATCTGCTTGGTGATCACACAGTAAAGTTGATCCAGCTCTTCACGCAAAATTTTGTATGTACTATAAATTATAGTATCATTTATACATCTGGATCTGGTGCAAATCAGTAATGGCGTATCCACATTGAGCTGCATGATGATCACTCAGTAAAGTTGTAAAAAAGAAATGTGCTGGAAGGTAAAACATAAATATTCCCTGATTACGATTCCGTGGTAACATGTAAAAAGCGGGTAACGTGTATTTCCAAAATGTTAACACATTCACAATCCATCGCCCACGCTCACACTGCACGCTTTCATATTCGAACTCAACTGTTTGTCTCTATCATACAGAAGGGGCTTGGTTTACTGGTAGCTCGCGCACATGCCACAAAAGGCCAGGGTCGTAATCACCACTACCGTGGACCCCATAATGTGCAGGAAGTTGGGATAGGATAAGGGTCGTGGCCACTTGAATTTACAAAAGAAAATCATATTATTGTTAGTCGCTATAAAAAAAAGCAAAAAGGACGGGGCCCATCTATATATTTCCCGCGTGGGAGGGAACGACAAAGCAAATACGGCCCTGGCTAAAAGCAGTGGACTGGATTTTATTGACTATACTCCGAACAGTTCCACCGCGGGGTCTCAGAGGGCAGATGGTATTAACTTCATACAGAATGGACTTCTCCTGATACGCCTACTCATTTTTAAATTATGGGACTTGCGCAAGAAAAATAAAAACAAAAACAAAAATTCTGCGACAAGTTGCATAGCATTTGTCATTAACGAGGTTTTGAGGTTCTTGAACTGTCGGTAAATAAAAGAAGGAGAACCAGATAAGGTTACATACTTGGAGAATGTGTTACCAGAAGGAGATTTTATCCAGAAACTGTCATATAATCGGGACTACGGAGAATTTCTGAATGTTGCTATATCAAGGAGGGAATTCCCATATGCCATGGCTGCAGTGTTGTGTTCAAGTCGTAAGGGGTGAGGGAGACATTCCCCATTTGTCATAAATTTGAGGAGAGGATGTGTAAAGTTTTAGAGGGATTTTAATTTTTTTTTTCTCATGTAAAGCAAACTTTGGGGTGCAGTGGCCGTATGCATAATCCTTACGTTAGTTAACGCACTGCGGTAACCATGAGAAACTCCCAAAACATTAGTAGTGTTCACTTTGGTTAACGCAGTAGGTTAACTAACGTTTGGATTATGCATACGGCCACAGGAAAGGAGGTGAGGTCGGTGTGCCTTCAGTGCATTTTTGGGGGGGATTTTAAATTTACGGGGCGAATCGTGCGTTCGCACGGTGTGAAGAAAATACAGCGATTGGATTCTTTTTAACCCTTAAAGTTCCAAGACTAGTAGTACATTACTATGATAAATAAAATTTTATTTTCTTAAAGTGCGTACATGTAATCAGTAAACGGGCTTAACTGAGCAGAGAATCAAAGAAATTTAACTGTTAAGTACATTGCTATAAGAAATAATCTTCCATATAGATCTACTGCATATCAAATAACAATAACGGTCACTCCACGCTCGAATGCCAGATATGGTACTGTGGGTCTTAGAGGGTTAAAGCGAAGACCTATCGGTAATCATGCATCTCTAAAATATCTTGTTTCAAATGAATGCAGAATGCAGGACCACAAGAATTAAAAAAGATTAATTTATTTACTATCCACTCTTACTTAATGAGCGACGACGGTTTCTTCTATTCAAATTCCCGCTATCATTCAGAAACGTTCATTAGATCAACTCCGTTTTTCTATTGTTTAATTAAGTAATTGATCACGAGGCAGCTTTGATTTCAACAGCACTGTAAACCCAGTGTCACCGTTGATTCCACAGTATAGTCCGGTCCATCAAGTTAAAAGTATTTCCAGGCCAACGAGTACAACAAATGGCGCGTTTCCCTAACATTACTGAGGCGGCAGAGCCGTTTTGAATTCAGCGGGATAGAAACTGGTGCGTGATTTGAAAAGAGTTTTTAGGTTATCGCTCGATCTATCACACAGTCCTTAAATCATGCCATGAGGTCGCGGTAGTGAAGAAGTATTACAATAATAAGTGCCGAAACCGCGGCCTATGCTGGCTTTTCCAACCGGAAACAAAACCGCCGGGGTCGACATAAGGAGAGAAAACTTCAACGTGGTTCCCCCTTGCGTGTGAAGTATGATGGCAAGAGACCAGGCCTAATCTAAGACTAGCAGTACATGTAGTTAGGGAACTCAGACATGACCTTACTAAGAGATATAATTATTATCTTAGGATCAGGAAATCGAAGAAGTGCTTGAACATTGAATCGCACGGTTTGGTTGTTTTTTTCGTACGGGTCAAAAGTTGAGTCGAGAATGGTGACTGATTCGTACTATATTATGGGCGAACGCTTTTCATTTGTACCTGATTTATTGGTGACTGTGACACTCAGATAAATTTTACATCCAAAAAAAATTATAAGCACGTATTCTAATGGCTCACTATACCTATTTTGAAGTATGACTGTTGTCATGAGAGGATTCAGTACTGTTAAAGCATATGGGAAGTACAGACACTTGAATCCTTTCAAGAAGTAGAAAACCAGCGGGAAAATGTTGTATGAAGAGCAAATCGCAAACAGCAGTTATGAATTTGAATTTCTCTAGTTATGATCATCACAACATTTGCATTACCAAAATAGGATTCATGTGTTTAATTTCAACAATTTCACCTAAAACAAAGATGATAAAATCAAATTCCCTGCCACATTTACACGGTAAAGTCTGGAATTTACCCGCAGCTTTTGGCTGGAGCCCAAGAGAAATGATCTTGTCTCATGGACTTTACCCCGTCAGAACAAAGTCTGCTTTCTTCGATATTAGCTCATAATCGCGACTAGACATCACGTCTGCTTCAATGAGAAAAAAAAACAACAAAAAAAAAATACCAAGAAAATCAATTCATCATTTTCTTATCCTAAGTGTTTGTTAAATAAAGAAACAGCAAAGAGCGGCACGAGAGAAAGGTAAAGATATAGCGATACAAAGACGCCAGAGTTTGTGTGTGTATGTTAATTGGCTTTATTTAATGTTTCCTTGGGCTAAATTTTATACACTGTCCTATTCGCAGACAGCGTTTGCTAGCGTGACTGATGCCAGTAACAGTAGTGATGGCACTATATATATGAAAATACATGGCAGAAAAGCCAAAAACTCCAGCGCAGTTCTAGCTTCGACTTGACTTATCAAAAGAGCTTGCAATACTACTTTATAAATCACGGCGACCCATTTACTGATTTAAGGTGATGTGTGTAACACTGAACAAAGACAAAGAAATATCAATTGCCGTCAGTGTTAATGAGCTTCCGTTCTTTGTGTGCTTAACTGCGTTCACAAGAATTTCTTCTGTAAACCCCATTTAATGCGTATGCTAGACTCACTGGCCTAATTTCTACTTCGTCCCCTCTGGAAAAATGGACACCACGGACGGCGATAATTAGATCAATTTAGCTTACAATGGACCAATCCTTGTTTATTTTGACGGCCTCTGCCGGGCTCTTAACTATGCGGGTGATTTAATACACTACAGTTTCTGTTTAGTGTTCAGGACTATACTAATGATTCTGTACGACAATGTCTAACGTGGCAGTCTAAAGATGCACACAGCCTCAGTCCAAATTTCATTCTTCACTGATACAATTTTGATCTAAAATCTTTAAAATATAAGTCTATAGATGCAGACAGCGTCAATCCAAATTTCATTCTTCACTGACAACAGAGAGGTTTTGAAGATTTCTAAAGTTGCGGTCTAAAGATGTACACAGCCTCAGTCCAAATTTCATTCTTTACTGATACGATTTTGACCAAAATTTCTAAAACAAAAGTCAATAGATGCACACAACGTCAATCCAAATTTCATTCTTCACTGACAACAGAAAGGTTTTGAAGATTTCTAAAGTTGGGGTCTAAAGATGTACATTCTTCACTGAAAACAGAAAGGTTTTGTACGAAAAATTTCTAAATTATTATATTGCCTACTGCTGAGCATGAGAACCCCTTCCCTACTCCTCCTTTCCCCCTCCCTACACCTTCCACCACCCTTACCCCTATAACTTACATTACAGATAATGTAATCAAGGCAGCCGACAACCTCTAGATCTAGTATGTTTATGTATATGAATGCTCGCTTTTCTCAGTTTTTCTCGCGAACAAAATTTTTACAGACCAGACCATTCATAATTTTGTGATAACCGCGGTGACACCGGAAGGAGTATTCTATATTAAGACCAGACATAGCATCTGAGAACCTGAGAACTATAACGCTTCCGACCTTGGAAATCTTTTTTTCAACGCGTTTAAATCAATGTGAACCAAGAATATGCTTTTTGCTTCTGCATGGGGAAGTAAGCGTAGACGTTAATTAGGAAATTTGGAATCTTTTGTGTCATCGGAAGTGGAAGCTCGGCAAAATAGCGCCAAAATCTACGGTCTCACATTTCTTTGTGGAACTTTTTTATCAACAGCCTACTGGCGGAGGAGGATGTGGCAAGACTGAATGAAAGTATGCATGCTACTAAACAGGTAAAGATAATAATATAAGTATAACAAACATCATCAAGTCAGCACACTCTTTTCTAGCTCTTCCGCATCAGTAGCAGCCATCTCCGCTTGCTTAGAGACTGATATTTAGAATCTCCAAGTCCAAGGGACCGCCTCTTTCGCGCACCCGCGGGAATTAAACACGCGTTACCCAGGAACGGGGTCATCAAGTGCAAGCCAGCCTCACTGCCCATAGCTTCGAGATTAGGGCCACCAGACTGGGCCAAAAATATTTTTCTCACAAATAATTTTTTTCTGAAAACGTTTTGAGTGGTTTCAGTGTTCAAAGAGCTTGAAAATCGAACTGAATGTCTTTTATGCTGTTATGGTCTGTATGTTTTCATCTCTCGGGATAATGAGTTTTAGGACAAAAATCGTTTAACTTTGGCAATTTTTCATCAATTCCCATAAATTTTGGTAAACAAGTCAGGTAGAGGTATATGTATATATGTGAGAAAACCTAAAAAGAAAAATGTATTTCAGTTATAACTGTAAATATAATTTACCAACGTCATAGTAAGAAGTGAGCACAAACATTGTTTCCTCTACTGCTGAAATCTATAAATTAGTATAAAGCATGATTTTTTTTTTTTTACATTATTACTTAAGTTTTAAAAATTACTCTACAACTTTATAGACTATTGGATGCTGAATTCATACATCTACATTTTTTTTATTTCTTTGTTGCTTATCTAGATAGGGCTTTAGGATTCAAAATTTATTAAACCTGCAATTCTCAGATGTTGCGTTCTTGCATGCATTTGCTAATGACAAGGCTGTTGGTCAATAAGCTTAAAAAAAAAATATTAATGGATTTTATTTCTGGGATGCCTGATGAAGTAATTTAATGTAAAGTTATGACTCCGCTGTGCAAAATTACTCATTTTGTGCTCAGAAGCTGCGTTTGGCCGAAAGTCCTAATATGGAAAGGGAAAGATAATTTCAACTCTGAATGGCGCATGGCGTCAATCTGATATTGGAAATGATGAAGATAATAATTTTAATAATAATAATGATAATAATAAAGAGGATTTTTACAGCGCTTCACCCCCGAAAGCTCGAACGCTAGTATCAGACAAATACATCATTTTACAAACTCGCACACACATGAAAACCCACACACATAATAAATTAATGCTCACGCGATTAGCTCAGCTAAAACACTCACGAATGATACTGCAGAGGGGTGAAAGTGTTGTGTAGCTTACTGTAATATGATGAAATCGTGTGCTGAAGTACTCGTTCAGCTACATGGGAAAGTATGCAATCGCAGTTTTCCATGTTCGAATATATACATTCTGTGGCCGAAACACTATTAAATTCCATGAACACGTGATACACTCTTGAAACCTAGCGAAAGCGATTCGTGATCTCATTAAAATACAATTCATAAATCGTGGTAAAATCAAATTTTCTTTCAACAAAAATTATCAAGTTCATTTGTTTTAAAACTGATAGCTTCACAGAAATACATGTAATTCAAACGCAAGTCCTCGTTCATCCCTGTAAAGACTCATCCTTTGACATCTCAATTTCTGTAAGACAAGCGCAGCAGGTTAATCTACCTACAATTTACCCATTTAACCCTCTAATACCCACTGTACCGTATATGGCACATGAGCCTGGTGTTTCCATAACAAATGATATGTGGAAATGATTCCTCAAAGAACTAGCGTGTAATACTACATATTACTATATAACAATAAACCTCAAAGAACCAGCTCTGTGACCACATAAACAATTTTTTTCTACTGGGACTTAGAGGGTTAACTGCGTTAACTGAGTTAAAAACCTTGATTGTAGTAATACACCACAATGGACCAATTAATTATATTATAGTCCAGGCGACAGGCTCCAAAGAAATCCGCAGATCAAATTTCATTCTTTATTGATAACAGAAAGATTGATAATGGAAAGACTTTGAACTAAATTTCTAAGGTGACAGTTTAAGGCTGCACGGTGCCTCAGTTCAGATTTTATTTTTCATTGATGATAGAAACATTTTGAACTAAATTTTTTAAAGTGGTGGTCTAAAGATGCACGGTGCCTCAGTTCAAATTTCATTATTAACAGATAAAAACAGAAAGATTTTGAACGGAACTTTCTAAAAAGGCAGTCCAGGGATGTTCATAACTTCCTGGCGTCTTACGTAAACCACACACAGGAGTGTTATGACAATTTCCTCTCATCTTTCGCCTTGCGGGGATTTTTGTTTCTCCCCAGAAGCGGACATTCTATTTGTAAGCGGAGCTATTTTAGTCTGTGAAGCTCAGAGAAGACTCCCTGAAGACATGAAAATGTCAGCTGTAATGACTTGCTCACGTTGGCCAATGTTTAAATCTATGATAATTACGCAATAAAACTACATTGTAAAGCTTAATTTTTAGAAAATCAGTTGTTTTTGTATTTTTTTTCATTTCTGTTGTTTTTGCCGTTTCAGAATGCTTCCAATAGATCTAGCTGAATATGTGCAGTACAGTGTTCTGAAATACTCCACGACTACGGTGTCGTGTCGACATCATTAAGGCATACTTTAAAAATGTTCTGTGAGGGAAAAACTGCTACCCATTCTTGTGAAATCCACCGTGAAGAGATGACCTGGTTCTTGTTCAGATGAATTTATAACATTTATCACAATCTATTGCAATTTCAGGAATTTGCAAATTTTAAAAAACATTATTTATAATTATTCGTAGTCCAGATCGATTGAACAAACAAACAAAACAAACAAAATTACACGATAACAGCATAGCTTACTATTTAGTTTGTCAAGCACAGACTAACGGCATTTTTTTTTTTCATTTCTATGACTACACGGCTAGTTCATTTAAAAAAAAAAAAAANATAATTTAAAAAAAAAAAAAAAAAGCGAATATCATGAAGGTCCTGGAGACCGCGGCTGACACTGTCAATGACTGTTCCTAGTTTCTACATTATCTTTATTTACATTTTACCTTTTTTTTTTCTTTTACATGGGAACTATAATTCCACTGCAGGCAATTCGATTCGACCAGAGGCTATCTTGAGTTTCTTACTCGTGTTAAGAGCATTTCGCAATTCAGTTGGGAATTTAAAAGACAATATGGCAATCACAATTTAATCAACGTTTATCTCAAGTTTGTGTTTTGTTGTTTTTTTTTCCGAATCGTTGTTCCTGGATAATTATGAGTCAAGACGGTGTGGATTTTTAAACTTAACGCTAAAACGATGCCACTAGTCAACCAACGGCTCGGATTGAAATTTACGGCCAGTTATATTCACGACGTCATTAAAATACAGTCGTGAAGTCTAACTGTCATTATCTTAGCCAATATTTGATATCACCTATTATCTACATAATGGTGGTCATAATTTACAAATATATTCTAGCTAAATTTACCTTCCCATTCCCCCATCCTCACACCCGAATTCCACCTTGTTGTCACTTAAGCAACGGTTAACAGCTTTACCATATAAATTATTCTTATTCGAAGTTCAAAAGTGCAATATTCTAAATAAGAAATTCCGAGCAAAGTGCGATATCACGTTTATGCAAACGATGGATGGTATCGTGCCGTTTCGCCTCAAATATTATACAGTTAATAACCTAATCGGCCACATTTTCCCACTTACATATCACAGCAGCCAATAAATAAAATTTATGGACCAATGATGTAAATATACAGTGGTTTAAGGCGCTCTCTGACTGTTTTACCTTCCTTTTTCATCCTTAACCCTCTAAGTCCCAAGAATAGAAAAAATATAGTAACAAAGCCGGTTCCTTTTGTGTTTTGAGTAAGTAGAAATAACACTTAACTTTTATAATGTCTATATAGACTATTTATTGTTATGCCATTGTACGTTGGTTCTCTGAGGAGTCATTCCACATATCTTGTTTTGTTACGGAAACACCAAGCTCATGTGCCACATATGGCACAATGGGTCTTTGAGAGTTAAGATGGTATTTTCACTCAGTCACGGTTCATGTATTGATAGATTGTTCAGTTACATCCACCCGAACCCTGTTTTCAACTTATTTTCACGTAATGTTGTGTTGTTCGACGGGAGGCATTTCAAAGCCAAAATTATTTGTCAAACTCTTTGTAATTGTCTAAACATCAATATAAGAAGTGTCTCCTGAAACTAATGATAACGACCTCGTTACTTCGGCACCTTAGCTTACATTAGTTATGTCTGCTAATTTTCCTTTTTTTTTTTTTTAAACTTGTAGCGTGATTTTTGGAGCCTAAAATTAATACATAAAGTAGCATATTACAATAATAAGACCTTCATCGATTCTTGGATGTCTACTTCTTTCTGCTGTGCAGTTTGATGGATTTATATTATACACCCCATTTTACAAATGGGCAGGCAGGCAACGCACCAGCGGCGAAAGAATACCTAGCGCACCGAAAGGCATCACAGACGAATGCATTAGACTCAGTGAAAAAGTTGGACGATTGGCGAATCGGGCGGATTGAAAAGATCTATCGGAGATTGTATTTCGTTGCTATACACATTCTTTTTTTTTTTAAAAAAGGGTAAAAAAAATAAAGAGGACTGATGTGTATAGTTACTTTTTGTGTATTTTTCTACGAATTTAGGTGAAAACCGCATGTTTTTACGTTACGTAGTTCTCAAGAAATCTGTGATACAAATTTGGCTGAAGCGTTTTATTAATATAGATGATAATTATATTTCATGTTCTTAAATTATATCAGTTACATTATTAAATATAATTTATTGTCATCCTTTTGCATCACTCAGTTCCTGCATTTCCTGTGATTTCTTACATATTGTACATTTCTAGTATCGGTTACTTTTAAAATGGCACAGGCAGCAGGATTTCACATTTAAGCACCTACACAGTGAAGAGATTGATGAAGATGAAAACACAAATTTACGAACAAACATGGTGAACTTACTCGTTATGTGCGAGGGTAGACTATATCGACTGTGGTACTGGGCAGCTAGAGTGGTCAAGGTGGTTGGAGTGGCGGCGCGGGCGGCCAACTCATTCACAGACGGGGGGTGACCCCCACTACCTCCTCCGCCTCCTCCCCCTCCTCCTCCTCCATTGCTGTTGCCGCCACTTCCTGCAGAACCGTTTTCCAGACTTGACCCCAGCAGCCTTGACCTCTCCAAGGGTGAATAATCCCCGTGACCGTCCATCTGGTGACTATTATTTTCGCAATTCCCTTTTTTTTTCTTCTTGTTTTCGGCTGCTATATTAATCCAGTCATGAACACCACCTCCTTATGAGGAATGAGTTCGAATCTCGACGCATCCTAGCACTTACAGCAGATGTCGAGAGTGTAATCCATGTGAAGCGATATCCCAGAAGAGCTGACGACAGGCGAATCTTCATATCCACTTACTAGGTCATAACCCATATTTTAGATCTACTGCAAGGCGAAAAATAATACATATTATGAACACGAACGAACACTGCATACGAATACACCTCCGAATGCAAATAAACCTTTTACAACTAAAACGTTTCACATCAAACGCCTCTTTCCGTGTAGACTATGAGAAGGAAGGCAGAGAGACCACATTAATTTTGAGCAGAACTATATCAGATGCACTCAGCATTACACTGACAAGCACCGAATCAATCGCCGAGAACGATGAATACTTAAAACGAGACTTTACAAAATCCACTACGTTTTACCCAAAGTAGGTCAGCTGTTCACACTGAGGGCTAAGTGAGGCAAACATGAGTCGACCACGTGAGTGAGTACTGGACTACCGTTTAACGGAAATAGATTGTACTCGCCACAATCAAGATCTACAGCTGATGAAAAAAAAAGCAACAAAAAAACTGCTCTTAACCTTACTTTATCCATTAATCAGTAGCACATAAAGTTGGCTATCTCCAAAACAATTAAAGATACGAGAGAACAACAGCTGAAAAAATAGAGGACATTACGCTCAAAACAATGGATACGTTGCGCACTGGCGATGGAATCTCTTTCCATCGTAAGTATTACATTAACTCTGTATAATTATGTGGAATGCTAATAAGGGTGCATTCAGCATCGATACACGAATGTCATTTTTACGATTCCGTCATTAATGCGCAAGCTCTCGATGTGAATTTGACCTAATTTGATATAATATATGTTGGTTTTTTTCACTTAAACGGCAGTGTACTAATCAGTAAGTCGGCCTCATGTTCCAAGTTACACAAACAAAACTAAGGTGACTGGCACGTGTTTTGAAATTTACCATTTCCTGGTGAGGCCGATTTCGACACTAACTTGTAGATTACCTTTATTATCCTCCTGTTATTATCTTTAAAAAAAAAAAAGAGAGAAACCTGTAATTTTTTTATTTTCTCCGAATCAATATATTATTCCAAAAACCCACATACTAACAGAAATGTTTTGGCTCTGAGTCTCTCAAGCGTCTCTTAGCCTTTACATCAAATTTTACTCCCAAATTCGATCAACACCAAATTATGAACTGATTCTTAGACATTCCGCGATGGACTATTGGATAGACACGATACGCCTCTTTTCATGTAGGCCTATGCAAAGATGAGGGTGACATATCATAAATATTCTGAACAACAATAGCTTTCCTCAGTTGGTAACACATTAAACTGACAGCCTGCACATTCCAGTGCAGTATACATCAGCAGTATGCAACGGTATGCCCAAAACCAATCGATGAAAAGAACATTTATTTTGACACTGTTGTCGCTTTCATAAATATCTCTCATTAATTTTTTTGGCTATCTCGAAGGACAGCACCGCAAGGATAATGATACAGTTCATTTAGTCATAAACAGGTCATAGACTAGATCGATATTTCGACTAAATCGGTGCTGTTGTTAGAGAAAGCCATTTTTTTTTTTTAAACGACTTGAATGTCTCAAATATCGTCATGTACAAGTAAATATTATAACATTAATTTTAAATTCTTCAGTTTCAATAAATTTCAACATTTACAGTATCTAAGACCACGGTAACAAATCGAGCTCTAACAGGTCACAGTGGTCTTCAGCACCTCCCGAACATCCCTCTCTAAACAGAGGAAAACAAAAACCAGTCTGCTTTTATTTCCAACGGCCTTTGTTTTTCAGTATATAGTCTAATTATCACTCATCTGAAGAATACAGTGTATTTATTCTGGACCTGACTGGAAATTTCAGAAGTCGTAACTTTCCTTTATCCTCTGCATTCCTAGATCTGTGATATTTCTACAACAGTTTTATTTAACAGCGCTGCTGAAACAAAATTGACTTGGAAATGTATTATAGGGAAGAGCAATTATTCCACAGAAAAATTAAAATCCTGAATTTTGTGGTCATTAAACGACATTTCTTGCCTGTTTCTTGAAAAAAAGTATCTTATCTTATCTACCTTATCTTAAATGGGAATTTAAGCCCAGCTAAGAATTGGAGACATCAGACTTCATACAGTGTTTTCTCCTGGTCATAGGGATTTGGGGGAGACATTTACCTCCTCCCCACTTTTCATAAATTTGAGGGGCGATTTGAAAATTTTTAAAGGGATCTTTGGAATTTTCTCAAGTAATGCAAACATTGGAGCGCAGGAAAGAAGGGCGTGCGTCCAACATCGTATTTTTAAGGAAGGGAGGAGGGGTGGTATTTTGAAATTTAAAGGGGCGAAAATTATGATCGTCCAGTCTGGAGAAAACACTGCTCATACAAAGACAATTCTGACTTTCAAAACAAGAATAAATCGTTTCCCAAGTTTAATTTCTGGAGCTGATAAGAAAATGAATAATTTTTTTTCTTTCAGTTTTCATGAAATACAAGATTACACGTTCAT
The DNA here is from genome assembly GCA_033807755.1 of Ellobium chinense. Lineage (NCBI taxonomy): Eukaryota > Metazoa > Mollusca > Gastropoda > Ellobiida > Ellobiidae > Ellobium > Ellobium chinense. The sequence goes on along the minus strand of JAWQUT010000038.1, from coordinate 791,397 downwards.
AGTGAGAGCTTCGTTAAATTCTAACATTAAGGTTCATGGTACCGTAGAATAACCGCTAGTGATACTGATACCCATTTCATAATGCCAGCTAGCTTTTCTTCTTTGCAGATTGATTTCGCACTCAACAACTCGTAGAGGATGTGTGCAATGCAGTTTAGTTTACTGATTCTAATATGCTACCTTTTCTCCAGCTTTACGCACGGAGTGTAGATATGAAAAAAAAATAAACTGCTTTTAGAGTTTACAAAGAAAAGAAACGAGTCTACAACTCCATGCAAATTAAATGCATGAGAATGAACTGGTATGTCTGCCATGGTTATATATTATCGCCAGCGGGTCCCCTTGGAGTAAGGAAATACCAAAACTCACTTGCTTCAGCTGCTAAACTAATTAACTTGGTCCTCATCCATCATCCACCCTTTTTCTGTTCTTGTTTTTCCCAGGCCAACGTGCCAGGATATCGATCCTGCACCCAAATAACCCCAGTTTTTTGGGGTTTTTTTACCAATTTAGTCTTCGCTCTAATCAAAGTTCCAGCATATTATGCCTTTTCAGTTACTGATACTTTTCTTCTGGTTACAGTGGCCTTATATTCTCACCACAGTCATTATAGACTAAGAATTCAGGACTTTTTTTTTTCTTTGTTCTATTTCAATTATAGTTATTCATCTTGAACCTTACAACTTAATGTTTAATATAAAATTGCCAAAACGGAACACCGCCTAATTTGGCGAATACGTTTTGCTTTTTTTTTTTTTTTTAAACCGTAGAACAGCAGCACAGCGTTACAATAGTAAATATTTCAGAGAGAGAAATTACTCGGAACACAAAACTGCAACAAAAATCATCATTTGTTCAGGATTTCAAACATGGCAAGATAGACATGCAGGCTCACAGGATAAGATTCCCTTTTTCTGAACAGTTTTGGAGTTGCTTTGTTTGAAAATGGAGGTGGGGCGGGTGGGGAGAGGGTTCTTCTTTTGGTCTACCACCAAAATTCTGAAACCTGAGGTGTTAGCAAGTTGTATGCTGCGACAGAAGAAAATTAATTCAAGATTGTTTATTTAGGCAAAATCCAACCACATTAATACGCTCGTATTATGCATGTATTCACCCTGTAAGGGGGCATTTTAGCATTTGTAGATTATTACAAATTCTTAGCAAATCTAATGGTCAATTTGAAAAACGTATTCATGCACACCAGTGTGAAGTGAGAAACTCCAGCATGGCGCAAGGGTGAGCGGGTTTCAGTTTCAATGATCAACTTAACTTCACACAGTTGGTAATTAAAACATGTTTACCAGCGGTGTATTAAACATGATGTATCTAGCACAGACTGTTCCGTAACAAAATTTATTCTTGTTTCTTCTGAAAATCCTCTCACACTACTCGGCGATAGGAAACATTTTTTTTTTTAAATCTAAAAATTTCACCAAAGATAATCAGTGTTCCAGTAAAGGCGTCTCGGCTTCAGCACACTATGTTGAAAACTGAATTATACAATGTGTCCAGCTTCTGAAAATCATGACCCACATCGCTCATACTGACTACCATCAGCCCGGCCTTAACACTGTCAACTCCGTTTTATTGTAATCTAGATTAACGGAATTTCCGCTTAATCTGCGCAATTTTTCACAGAACGAAATAAGGGTTCACACTTACATTGCCTAAATGTACTTTTTAACAGGCATGCGTCATAGCGTACATAGAACTGTTATGTGCGGTAAAGAACAATACTGTCAGCGAGCGGTCAGACTCCCTTGAAAACAGCCGTAATATGTCGTGCTGCATAATTGATTGTACAGTTCTCTTCTTCATGGCTGTCCTATATGATACATACAGGTACACAGGTTTGATCCTATGAGCCGATGGGTCCATTATAATGCAACGTAAAATAGGGGAGTCGTTTGTTTGCGCGTTCGTCCTTGGTTACATCTAATGAAACGATATCATGTTTTTTTTCTTTACATTTACAGACATTGTCTGTGTTGTTTCTCTTGCCTGGGCTTAATTTGTTTTTGTTTTACAAAATGCGCAAGAACGAAAATATGATAGTGCGTTACGCAGTTTTACTACGTCATCGCGTACACTCATATAGAATGAGCAAACCCAATACGAAGGCAGAAAATGTAGGCCCTACGGATGTGTCTATAAATGTCACTGGAAACTTGCAACTTTTTCACACCCCAGAATTGTTCTGAATATACCGTGCTGACCGAAACAAGAAAATGGTTTTCCTTGTTCTATTCACTTTCTTAACTTTCCACTTATTTGCAAATATATGTGGGCATGACCGAAAACTACCAAAAAAAAATAAAAACCATAATTACTTTTTCTAGACCGAAACTGAAGATTTTCCTGAGCTAAGAAACAAAATTCCTGAAGACACACACCTTCTTTTCATTAAAATTGTATTCTTCATTTGTTACTCTGACAAAAGCAAATTTTAGGAGCACGGTGGCTTTAAATTACAGAGATTCATGTAACTTGCACAAAGCACACTGACGTATATGCGGCTTACAGAGTGTGGATTATTGGGATTGAAATTTACAACGTGCTTCCGTGACGCCAGCTTTACATAAAGTTATGAAATTGTATTTGAAAATTTGCAATTTGCCTGCATTACGCCAGCTTTACTTAAAATTCAGGAAAGTTATTCTAAAATTTGCAGTGTGTTTCACTGACTTTCGTTTCACTGAAAATATTCAAAGGTTTTATTTCGACACCCAATCAGAGGCAGACAATATTATCGTGCCAAAGCTAACATCAAGAAAATGGAATTCCATTCAGTTTTAACACAGAACAAAACACATAAATATGGGACTGGCCCTGAGATATCTAATATGTGAGGCGTCCGATTTAGTGGGGCCAAGGCCGCGGCATTCCAGTCAGTAGAAGAAATCTGAATAATAATATAACTATGTATGTGAGGTTCGAGATCATAAGGTTCTGTTGTCTGTATAGACACAATGAATGATGGGATAAAATAAAATCAAACTAGACTTTATCAGACTGCTGCCATGGACATCCGCAATATAAAATCTGCATTGCTTGATTAATCCTGAATTTTTATTTTTCTGGGAAAGGATCACAACTTCCAATGATCTGACTTTGTGTGATAATAAATTTAATTTTTTTCTTTTTTTTATTTGGTCACTTCACCTCACAGAAGACTAAGGATCCGTTAGAAAAGTGAAGACATGCGTAAATCGAACACGAATCAGTGTAGAGCTGTACTTGGGTTTTAGACTGAAGACTCTACTACGCTGCAACATATTCAAAGATCTGATGTTGTAGTACGTAGATTACTTCGGAATCGACGTCGGTTAGACTGTGCTACATCGCATTTTTATGGCTGTTGGTAGCTTATAACGTTTCATACTCGCATAAAAAAACAAATTCAGAATATAATCTATGTCCTTGGAATTCATATGAACTTGGGAACCTCTGAACATATGCAATTGGATGCCCCACTTGGCTATCAAAATAACATTTTTAAGAAACAGTATGTCCCTACTTAATAGCTTGATCAGCTGCAACAAATTATCTTCCTCTTTTTCAGCAAGAAAGGAACCTGCTGAAGTTATGGATTCGGTGCAGAAGATTATTTATTTATCAAACCACAATCATTTAGTAAATCTATTAATAAGCTGTTACTGTTTTTTTAATAATGCAATAGCAAGATAGGCCAAACCATAATATAATACGTAGTTTTATTTTACCCCGTTGAGAGAAATGTGGTCGGTAGTAACAGGGCAATAAAACCAACGACGCACGCAGAAAATAACGACGCAGAAAATCTTAGCGGCGCATGTATTCTTTCGTGAGCAGTATTTTGAAAAAAACAGCAAAATTAAACCCCAGGCAGAGAAAAATGGCGTGTCTTCTTAACATACGCATTCTACTCATTTCCATTACTTACCGAATAAAAAATAATGTCAGTCTTTATTTTCTTTCTACCACATGACATCAATACATTCTATGTGAACTATTATCAAACAAGTCAACTGCATAATATGTTATAATTTACTAGACTAGCTAGAGTCTACCTATGTCGATAATTTTGAGTCAGCTAGTTTTTTTCCCCCCGATTTGCCAATATTCAGTTCGCCTGCTGGTTACATATTTTTATGACCATGTATGATTCATAAGCCCTAGAAACGACGCAGTAGGCTGTGTACCGAAACTAACTCCTTCTCCCAGATGTGTGAATCCGCGCACACGCTCAATCGTATAACTTATGATTTATTCGATTGCTCAGACTCCAGTAAAAGTTCCGATGGTGAATCACTGATCCTAGATCGCTAATGAGTGAAGGCGTTCGGACTTCAAATGCGGTGATTTACTGAGTCTGAAGCATGATATACAGTATGTGACCAATAAGATGGCGGCTTGTACAAAGCACAATACAATAGTAAGGATGTTCTTATCGTGAGATCATTATGACTAAGCAAACATGTAAACCACTGTTTCCAAAAAGAAAAGAGAAAGTGTTACAAATAATATGACCTCGTTGGTTTACGGACGGTAACCGAATATCATGGACTACAACACTAAGAAGATTTGTATTGGAAATTCAAACTGAAAGTCTATACTGTAATATTTTAATACAATACTTCCAGAAATATCTTGCTAAGACTCATTTGCGATGGTGTACAGCCTAGACTAGTTCACTGAAGTTTATCTACTGAAAGAAACATACATGTATGTACTTTTATATCTGCTATCATATTACCAATTAATTCACACTGAATCATACTGATTTGCGTTTCTGTTCCAATTGTATTAAACATGAGGTTTCAAACATCATGGTTGATTCTATGTCCTAATTCATAGTTGTGTCCATAATCTCATTACTCTGGTTCGCTTTAATCTTCAT
>JAWQUT010000038.1:742423-772175 GCA_033807755.1 Ellobium chinense | reverse complement strand
GGGGGGGAGGTGCAAGCGCAGCAATAAGAGAAGTTTTTTTCATGGAGAAAAATAGAGGGAAGGAAAGAGAGAGAGGAAGAGGAAGAAAAGAGAGAGGGGAGGGAGCGTAGCCGGATGGATGCTCATGTTCTGTTAAACTTGCAGCTTCAACAGAATTCAATTTGAATTAGAAAGGCCTGCACCTTTGTCGTGTCCAGGCCTCGCGGATCTTAAATCCGTCCATGCCCAGGTGACACAACCACTGTTCAGACTGAGGGTGTGTTATTAGAAGTTTTGTATTAACCAAAATGTTCTTTATACGGGACAAAACAGTTGCGACTTTTCCATAAGCGCGTGCTATGCAGGGGAGTGTATTATTATAATATGGGTAGGCAGAGTTCTGCAGTATCACTCTTTTCAGGAGGGATGCTCCTTCGCCCCTTAATACTCATTACTCTCCTCCACCAAACGACTGTATATTTAGCAGTGGACAGTACTGCCGGAAGGTGATAAAAGGAAGCAAGTCCATATTTTAAAAAATCAAATTTGAGTTTAGTTCCTATCACTATCAGTAAGTCTTATCTACCAATCAGTTTATTCTGCAAAACAGGCTTTAGTTGGCCCATGTATTTTATATTTGAAACTTGTAAGGAAATAAGCCCAGGTACAAGCCTTTTTCACCATGACAAATTTCGTCCATTTTTTTTTGACTGCTTTACTTCATGGCACATGAGGTGAGGACCACCCATCTATCTACGGCATTGTGTTTGAAGGGACTGGGTCCAAAATAAGAAAGAAAATTTGTGTATCAGCGCAGGGATACAGCCCACTTTTGAGACTTTAGTAAAGCTATTTATTTGGAACTGTGAACGAAAGGCAATAGCAGAAGCTGGCATAACATTGGCTTATGCACCGAAAAACTAAAATTTCATACATTATCTTATTCAATCTTGTGTTGGATTTAGTGATCAGCCATTATTTATTCAGTCTTGTGCTGGATTTAGTGGAAGTTCATACTGTATTAATTTGTCAGTGGATTTAGTTTTACAATGTTATCGCGTCAAAGGCAAATGGGAGGAAGAGTACCTGTCCCTTCTCATTGGGAAGATTATATATACTGTAATTAATAATATACAGTAGGCCTACTGTATAAAATTTACAGTGTGCTGTCGGCATTCTCCTTTTGCTCTTTGACTGAAGCTAGACGCGTGGCACAGCGTCAGTGATGGAGGGGTTACCGCTTGTCATTAAATCTACTTTTTCTTTCCTCTGTTTGTAATACTGTAATTTCCCAGGTAAAATGATTCCAACTCGAATCAAAATTACGACGCTGCAGGTCACCTAGTGTACCCAAATTCTCAGAGTAGCTATTCAAGGGAATTAACCTGGAGAATATACTGCACTATCTCCGCATATGGAGTTATCTTTCCTGTAGTCGATCATAAGGATGTATTTTTTTTTTAAACCCTCTGCGCCTTATTGGCAGTTCATTTCATGAAATTTAGGTTAAAGTAGGTGTAGATGCCGCGCTTCCCTACGATCATTTGCCAGAAATACATAACTAATAAAAGCAAATTGATGTTTTTTAAAAAATCGATTTTGAGATGTATGCAACAGCACAATTAGCTTTGGGTTAGGCATAGAATGTTGTGTGCTTAAGTCCAAAGTGGTGGACATATTATAATCTATCACTTTCACACCCCAAACCGCATTATGACTTGGGTGTGGTCCAGCTCTTTCAGTATGTTGAAAAAGAAAGGAGTCAAGAAAATAAAATCTGTTCTCATAGGCACCATCTTCCTCAGAAGAGATTTCACTGCTTCACTTTTCACACCACAGAGTTTCCTACAGCTTATACTATCCTTACAGATGACTATATAAAATTCAAATGCCATCATGTCTGAAAAAGACTTGGATCATAAATACTTAACTTCATTACATCAGTGCTGAAAACAATTAGATTCATAAAATACTCAATTCTGTAACATCAATGCTATTTCATTATATCTGTGCTGTTTCATTACATCATACCTTTCTCTGCACTTCTTCCAAACTGCTTTTTGTTAGATTTTGTTCAGATTTTCATATGGAGCACATTCTGTCAAAATCTTAAAGATGTCACTGCTGCACAAAATCTGAGTTTGATCATGCGCAGAGAAATGAAGCTTCTACACTCTGTAAAACTGAAATTGTTAGGCAAAAATTTTGCAATAACTAGTCAATTTGAACACTTCTTGCATAATTGCTATCACGGCACATTTGATACTGTACAAAAAAAAAAAATTTATAGTTAACCCTTTATCACTCAGTGTGTATTGGCCTTGTCAAATTAAATAAATTTTCGGTCCCAATACAGCCGTAGCTTCACAAATTCATGATAGAGCCTAGTCATATATTATTTGTGACATGGGTGTAATGAGGAAAAGTAAATCTGGTGCAATGTTGCACCCATGGTACACAAAGTGTTGACATTACAATACAGTGCATGTAGATGCATTTATTCTGATATTCATGGACTCTGAAGTATTTTAAGTGCATTTTGCAATATTCAAAAGACTGATCATATTCAACTCTATCACTCTGGGACTTTAAAGTGTTTCATAATTTTGGGGTTTTCACTATAAAGGAATCTTGAGCTCACTGTGCATTTTTTAAAAATAAAGTGACTGTTAATAGAGAGGTGCATATAGATTTAATTTTCAGCTGCAGGGTTTCAAAGAAAAAGAATTCTCCTCTTCTCCCTTTCTTCCTTTGATAACAACCAAGAACATCTTGTGTATAATGATTGCTGATTTATTTATGAAATATGTTACATATGATCAACAATGATAAGACTGGAAAGATGACATCAGGAAACACATCATCTCTTCTTGAAGCCATATTTCTTTCTTTCATAAAACAAGTCTGTCTTGGCACTGCCCAGGTTGACAATTTTGGGACATCCATCTCTCTGAGGAGGAGAAACCAAAACATGATGATTTTGGTAATGGCAAAATTAATATATATGACATTCACATCATGAAATCTTCTGAACCAGTCATTCTATACTGTCAACTGGATAAAATAAAATGCTCATTAAGATTAGGACCAGATCTATATGTAGCCTGTGATGTCATTATTCAGATTAGGCCATCTTGTACAATACACACACAAACACATTTTTGAAAAATGAAATGTATCAAATCCTTAAAAAAAAAAAAAATGAAATTTATAATCCTCTGGCACATCCACAAAATTAAAATTTCTTTTTTAACGGACATGACTGAAAGTTTGCTTTTCATCCTAATTTTCTTTTACATCTCCCTCCCCCCCCTCCCCTCCCCACCACAAAAAATAGGTTATTCTATTAGCATAAGACAGATATCTAAAACTGAGAATGTGCTAGGCTTCACTAGACTCATCATGTTTATCCGTTATAATGTATTAGCTGCCTGTCTATTGTAAGACCTAAAAGTTTAACAGCGTCTCTTCACATCATGCAGCAACAACAAACAAGCAACGCAATCATCCCAGTTCATAATGCTATTAATGTGAGAAATTTGCTGTCTACAGAAGTTTACTCTCAACTTCTTCAACAAACAAAGCTTTGATTATGGAAACACCTAAAGAGGCTGATAACTCAGTTCCTAGTTTACCAACATACGACTTATTTTGATCAGCTGCAAGATGCAACACATCTGACTTCAGAATTTGTTCCAGTCCATTTGCTTTACTTATGAATACATTCTTGTTGAAATCTCAGGTTCACTGTCTTTTGTTCATGTTATGACAGTCTCTCTGTAGATTTCTGTTCCATTTGTTGACATGGAACTCACAGCTAAACAAAAAATTAACAGTTTCCACAAAATAAATTAACAAATAATAAACAGGCATGGCAGCAGTAGATGGCAAAATTTCGCACACAAAGGTCGAGATACAGACCTAGATCTCTTTTCAGTACAGAAGTTGTGATGTCAAATATTTTATGCTCCGGCTTGTTAATACAATGCCCTTTGTTTTCAGATATGATTTTCGGCTTCAAAAATGTTCAGCATTCCGCCATGCCTGAACAAAATATAACAATATCAATAACTCACGTCTTTCTCCATAATCGTGCATTCCTTGCAGTAGTATGCATCTGACACTCCTGGACCCCCACAGATGACACACCGACCTTGGTAGGATCCATAATTGCACTCGTCACATATCCGCACAAGTGTGCATGGCCTCACATATGAGTCACATATGACACATTTTCCATCACCTGTTAAAATTTACATAAAGATTGGATCAATTTGTCTACGTCACATTTACCATTTCAAATTCTGTCATTCTTGCTATCTCAATAGATGTGTTGCAAAGTTGTACAAATATTACAACGTGCAAAGACCATTCTACACATGATGTGTAGAATCTCAATAACACACATGTTCTTCAGATAAAGCTACAAAGTGTGTGTTATCAGAAGTTTTATGTTATCCTAAGTGCTTTTTATAAGAAACAAAGTAGTCAGGCTTTTAAATGCAAAAGTTCCTTAACAGCTGATTATGTTAAGCTGTAAAAAATTTATGCTTTTACCATCACTTCAAAGTACCGTAGCTGACAGCTGAGAAAGTTAAAGACAGAAAGCGCTCACGGAAGACTAAACAGCACAGCACATTACATACTTACATTTCTCACACAGTCTGCCAATAGCTGAAATGAGATAACAGGTTTGTTGTTAGGAATAAAGTTAAAAATCGTGTAATAATCAAGGTCAATTAACATCATTAAAACCTAGGAAGCAATGGTCCTATCACACCTCATAAAATAAGAAATTCAAGAATTGATTATCTTTATACTAGCAGATAAAACGATAATGATCTGCAACTTAGGTTTTTGTTTTTGATAATTACTAATAATATTCCCAATAACGATGTGCAATGATGTTAACGATGCAGGGATTGGAATGAAAACAAAGGGCTTAAAAAGTACTGGATGCAGAGAAACAGCAAGAATAGGTTTATAACTCTAGCAAGTTTAGATGAGCTTACTGTTTATGTACCGTATGGCGGGAACTATGGGCCAAAAAGAGCCACAATCTTTCTCAAGCCATGCATTTTACATGGTGTTTAACTCTGAAATGCCCGGGCAGCTATTCAGAGTTAATTCTCAATAGACTAGCCCAACTGATATTAGACTAGGTGTTAACTATGGATAAACTAATTGGTTATAATGGGAGTCTACTCCAAGTAGCTGTGACCTTTCACTGTCATGAATTCTACAACATGAAGTCTTAACAACATGCTTCTAATATTCTAACATCTGACATTGCTCTGGCATTCTTTGAGAAGCATGGTCCCAACTAGTTATTCAATATTTTCATGTAACTATCTACTGATTGTTCCAGAATCTCTCACTGCAAAATGATGAGATTGCTGTGAGAATTCCAAAAGATCTGCCCACTATTATGACTGTTCTTCTCTTCAACTTTCCAGACTTTTCATAGGTAGTCTAAACTGCGTTGCTAACCTGGCGATTTTGCAGACTTTCATGTAATTTTCTGATAATTTCACCTTACTATATCTCAGTCGTAACTCAATGGATCACTATGATTTTTACATCAGATAAACAATTCTTTACTATGATTATGATTTTGATTTAGTTTTTGTGTTTGTTTTGTTAATTGAAAGAGGTATATTGAGAACGTTTTCTCATCATTCGCGCCTGAGGCAAATCTACCACCATAACACTTATAACTTCGGAATTTTGCAGAAACGCGGCCTATCTGTACGAAACAATCATCAAATATTCAAATGAAGCTAAAATAACAAGGTTTCTTCAGATTAAATTTATATAAGCTGTATTTCATGTGGAGAATGCGGGTTGAAAACTCTGAGGGGTGAGAAAGTCGGAAAAAAATTGAAAGATTGGGACCATTTTATACCAAAATAAACCTTAGCATGTCTCCTCTTTCAATAAACCAAAATCAAGCCTGGGGCACATATTTCCGTGACGAGCCAACTGTTGACAAACATAAGCCCCCGGTTTGATTTTGCCTTCTGCGCATGACACTCAATGAACAAATACAGTCCTGGTGAGGCTAAAGTCTGCGATCCTGTCAGTGATAATCCTGCCACTGTCAAAATTGGACTTCATGCCAACTTTATCACAACAAATTGTTACTTTTGAATTCCCCTAAACCCCTGAAAAAAAATGTTATCTATTTCACTGACTGTATGTAGGCTGAGGAGTTTTCAAGGACTAGAAATGATATTTAAAGAAAATATGGATGCCCAAAGTTGGTATTCTGTGACTTATGTGAAAAGTAGCGAAAAATGTGAAATTTCACAAACTTTAAAATTCAGAGAGATAAACTTGGTATCATTTTTCTCAGGGCAGTGAGCTCTATACATTTGAACTAAAAGCAGATAATTTTCAATGAAAAAAAGAAATCTGTTTAGACCATCTACATATACTTAAGTACAGTAGAGTTCACTTTTAAACACAAACCCGTTTAATGCGATATTTCTGTTTACACGAACAAAAAAAAAAAAATGTCCCGGCTTTTTTTTTGCTCTGTAATCTATGCATTTCAAATTCTATTTACACAAACTAAACTTCTAAAGGATCTCGATAACGCAAACAACTTTTGGGCCGCACCTTTGTTTTTGCTTTAACTCTTTTTTTCGTTGCACTGCCAACACGACGTTTTCCACCCACGATGCTCCACCATCACCCTGCTTGCTACGTAATGGCTTTGTCCGCCCAACCACTTAGCCGGACATGCCCCCCCCACTGAGTCTTCTGTAACGTAACTGCCCAGACTGGTTTATCCATTGGCGTGTGGTATCATTGGTGCCACATGCGCCTTGCTCTTACGTCGTGACGTCACTGAAACAAGTACTTAGGTGTAAAAATGGGCTATCTCACTTATTTTCCCAATGTACTCTTCTTTACACAAATTCTTGATAACATGAACACATTTCTGTGGTCCCCTGGAATTAGTGTTATCAGATATTTACTGTTTACAAATCAGTAGACTACAAAGTACATCAGGAATTAGTACCTACCCTAAGTCTAGAAACAGAAATTTGAGAAATGGGAGGAATTCTGAATAAAACACTCACAGTCACACACACCTGATATTCCTGCCTTGATGGACATTAAGGTTAAGGGCCTCATCTTGATTGACATTCCTGTCTTGATGGGTGTTATAAGGTTTGGTAGAGGTAGGGTTTGGGTTAGGACAGGGTTTGAGGTAGGGCAAGATTATTATAATAGCTTATGGGTAGATGTTGACAGTTGACTGTTGTAGTGTTGAGCCTAGCGAAGCCTCTAAGGACAGAACCGCAATAGTTATGATACCATTCATTTAGTCTTCCTAGACAAGTCATGGAATCGGAAAGATTTCCGCATGCAACGCAACCTGAAGCAATAACATAGCTATTATACTAAATTATAGTATTATGTTAGCATTATTCGAGGCGAGCGTTAAAAATAGGGCTATGCTGAAGGACAGCACCGCAACGATAATGATGCAGTTTATTTAGTCACAGACAGGTCATGGTCTATCGATATTTCGATTGGTGCTATTGTTAGAGAAAGCCAAAAATTGATTGGCACAGAAACAATGTGGGCATTACCTAAACGTCTATCTAGATTTTAGGGCAATGTCTAAGGACAGCACCGCAATGATAATGATATAGAGTCAAGGCGCCAGCTCTCGCACACCCCCACCTCTCGTTCACTTGTGCAATAGTTGACCAATTGTTACCAACCTTTCGCCGATTTTCCCGCTAGCACATGTCACACATGTGCAGTCATCCTTTTCCTTTGTGTTCCAACTGTTTGAAAGACCACCAAATTTTGTTTACATATTCCACAAGGACAAAATCCACTTCAATCGAAAGGGAAGCAAATACATCCGCCATTTTTAATTTTACTTAACGGAAGTAGTGACATTACCTGATGCTATAGAATTATTGGAATAAGGTCATATCTCGTTCTGCCCTTTTCAGTGGTTGAGAAAACCCTTCCTATTTTTAGCTTTCCTTTAGAATTCTCTGTAACTGTAGCAATAATGCTTTTTTTGGACTGTGCGAGAAGGGGAGTCAGCTTTTGTAGTGGAGTACCACTAGTCGCACAGCCCTCGCTCATACAAAACTCATACCACTAGTCGCACAGCTCTTGCTCATACAAAGTAAACTGAAAGTTATCTGAAGGATGCAAGTTTGCAAGGGAAAACCATGGATGAGATTGAGAAAATGACATGTGTTTGTGAAAGTTGTAAATGATGCTGTAAATGATAATCAACATTAATAAATCGTTTCTGACTTTTGTTACTGAGCTCAACAGTGTGTGACTGCTGGTGCTGTGCGACATAGCTAAGTGCGAGGGTATGTTTGGGATGAGGAAGACATTATTATGTGATAAAATAACTCTCAGAGCTCTGAAGTGGGCTAATTTGTATTAATACTATGGATTCAATCGCAAATCAGTGCCATGTGCAGTGCTCTTTAAGACTGTGCGAGTGTTGGAGCACAGGCTGTGCAACTTCAGGCATCACCAGTTTGATTGTGCGAGAGCTGGGGATCATAGGGTGGGTGTGTGAGAAAGGGTGGTGTGCGAAAGTAAACAACGCAATAGCTACGCCACGCCATCTCTTGCACAGGAAAAGATAACTCTCAACATGGGTCCAAAAGAATCGGGGATTAATGCAAAGAGTGTAAGTTTTAGTTACAAGAGTGACTTTCCCTTACTTGGCCTTAGTGTGCGAGAGCTGGCGCCTTCACTCCAGTTCATTTAGTCATAGACAAACCGGCTATCTCCTGGGACAGGACCGCTCTTGCATTAATACAGTTCATTTAGTCATTGGTTTAGCTACAAGATCGGTCCTATTCCGTGATTGTACCGACAAACCATGGACTATATCGATATTTCGACTAAATCGGTGCCATTGTTAGAGAAAGCCGATTTTAGATCTAGACTAGACCTCAGATTATTAAACTGTTAAAGACTGGAAACGCAAGACAACAACGACAACCAACGTATGATCATCGACATCGTCGTCAGACTGAGAAGATCGCAAAAAGGCCCGCAATTTTATTTCAGTGGATGATGTACAAAGGACCTACCAAATCAAGACCCCGAGCAAATAATTTAAAATTAGGAGGAAATTATTCACAGCGGCCCAAGAATAGCTCGAATATCTGAATGCAGAGACAAATCTAAGAGTATGTACATACCGACACCAGGCTGTTTTCGGCAAAAAATAAGATCGGGATGATGTTTCGCCATGTTGAGATTTACATTGCCTAATTTTATCTAGCGTTAAATTCATATTCAGATTAAATGCCGATGGACGAAATATCTAAATTCCAGACAGAATAAAGATAATGCATTACATACCTAAAAATAATGTCTTATGTCAATAATGTATCTGCATAACACATCTTTCAAAAATAAACAAAGGAAATCATTAAATTCAACTGAATAATATTTCAATATCAAAGATCCTATCTGGCCATTTAATCGCCGTTAACTTGCCAAATGAGATGATGGCAAATTTTATTTTTTTTTATTCAGCCAAGTCCATTTAGTTGTTTATATGGACAAAACACAAGCTAGATATACATTTAAGAAGCGAATTATTATTTATTTTATGTTGGGTAGCTGGTATTTGCCAGAAATACTCGAACAATGTAAACTTATAAATTCTTTAAGTTAAATACTTGCAAAAGTCTGGTAAAAACAAATTAATCAAGATGGCGATATTAGCCTAAACATTTATTGTACTCGATACTTGTGGTCAATGACTGCGATTAATGCTCATAATAAAATTGGGATTATGGGTTACGAAATTCTCTTTCGTTCTATAGTATGGTAATGTATAAAAATTTAGACTGATCTGTACTCGGCAAGCTGCAAAGAATAATATGAGTATGTTGTAATCGTGTCTTCTAATGAGTCTTTTAAGATATTATATAAGTACGAGTACACTCAATCGCTTCCGTCCAATTTGTCAAAGGGAAAGCATGCAGTCATACAGAAACGTGATACAGAAAAAAATCAACATCGGGAATGTGCTGAAATTTTCATGGAGTTAGATTCATACAAGGATTCAACATCGTAAAATATAATAATCATGGGAGAAGAAGGAGCTGATGTAACCTTCAAAAAATTGGTAAGCCGATGAAAATCTAAAAAGAGGGGAAATGGATTAGTTCAAGTGCACATCCTATTATCGATAGTGAGCAACAAAAATTGTGGTGAAAGTGCTTAGCCCTAGTCTAGGTTCAATCTTAACTAGACTAGTCTAGATCTGGTCAGTTCCATATTGATATCGAGTCTAGAAGACAGCTGTCTGCATGGATCTCAAAATGATGCCAGGAGTATCTAGAGTCTAAACACAGATGAAGCCATTCTTCAGCATACTTTGCTTTTTTTGTGTTTTATTATTTCATTTTTGTTGACCTGCCTTACTTAGGCTAGGGCGTGCTACTTATTTTAATTTTTATTTCAAAAAACATCAGCAGTAGGTCAGTCACAATCATATTTGGAGTCTACACACTGCCAATGTAAATTCGTAGGATAACGCACAATCATTTTTGTGTATAATTAGCATATTTCAGAAAACAAAACAGAGTGTAAGTAAAGTCCAGGCCAGGCAGGCAGGACCAACAAGACAGAGACTAATTTAGGTAGAGAATGAGAAAAGTGACTGATTATCATTTGAGTTGACAAAAAAGAAAAATCATGCCTTTAAGTTAACTCACCATTATGATCTCAGTAGTGACGAGCGCATATAAATGTCCTTCAAAATATTTGCCGTAGGTTCAGTGATATGATGAAGCCTTGGCTTTGACTACTTTGAGAAAATAGACAATTCTGCATGTCTGTGCATGGCTGTAGTGTTCAAAAACTGTGTTTTCTGTGTGGGTGCGCACTCAACTGGCAAATCCCACCATCTGGAACTGCTCAGAAATATTGAATAATCATAAATTTAACCCAAAAACTAGTAGTCTAGATGCTAAAGAGTAGAAATCTTAAAAAAGCATGGTTGCCAACTGTTCCGTCTGGGCCAGAATTCCGGCTTGGCAAGAATGTCACAGGCGGGTCGAAGCCGGAGTGGGTCTGAAAACTGGCACAACTGACTGGGCGGAAAATGTGTTATTCTGTCCGTGAACGACGCGAATTAATTGAGCGAAGTACAGTGCGTGTGAAGAACCCATTTTTTTTTACCCTCTGGGAGTCGCGGCCCTTTACTTACGAATGACACATCCTGACGAGGATGATTACATACAGATTCTAAGTAGTAATCGAGTTGCCTGAAGTTAGAAATCTAGACAGATTTTGGCCACAAATTCCATAATATCTATAATCGAAACCGGCCTGCATAATTTCATCCCGATTTGAGTAAACTAAGTCAAGTAAACGTTGTTGCCGCTCTAGTATAATTGCAGTTCTAGATCTAGGTGTGACCGTTTGCCTGAGTGTCTACATCATGCCATCAGTATATGCAAACTTTGGTGATGCACGCGCTGTTGCCGAAGACAAACAGGATCCAAAATGTAGCAATGCCTGGCGATGGGAGTGGAGACAAGAACTTGATGATTTAGGCTGGCCATGGTCCCAGTGACTGAAGAAGCTGTTTTAACCTGGGATGGCATCGTGTGTCCATGGCGGCAAGATGCTCTCGTATGGATGATGGTGCAACCAAACATTAGACCGGTTTTCCCCAACATATAAATATATAAATTAAATATGATATGGACATTGTATGTCAATTGTCATTGATATTTGAAAGACTTTATCTGAAAATGCAAGCCATGCCTTGTGAAAGTCTCCTGCAATGTCCTAGCCAGTTCTTAATGATAAATGTTATTATTAATTTAATGTAACAGAGGGAGGAGGTGAGAAAGAAGGGTATGATTTATGGGCGTTTTTCCCTAGCCACTAATCTAAGTATGGCATGTTATGTTGACCTGTGGCAGGTGAAAAAAAATTCAGGCCTGGAGCCCTTGAATAGTTGGTAACCATGAAAAAGCAAACAAACACATTTCTTCTTTACAGTTATAGACACCACGAGTGATGATAATACTGTCTTTATGAATGTTTTGAATCCTTGTTCAGGAGTTCCAACTGTTCAGTAATACTGGAGATGCTGTCAGTGTCACCACAGTTTTGAGACACTTGAGGCAGACATCAGGGAGTCAACATTCTGTAAAAATTGATTTTCAGTCTGTTAGTGCTGCCAATAATTTTTTTTAATTTGTCAATGATTTACACTCTTCCTACCCAACTTGGATTCCATTCTCCACCAAAAACAGAGAAGGCTTCTTGTGTTTTGATTTTCTGCATTGGTTTGTATGTTCTTCCTTTATTGGCCTATTTCAGTGTCATTATAGATAACCTTTCTTGATAACACTGGCAATCATTTGACCTAAAGAAAAGTGTTTTGAAGGTGTGCATTTGAATTGAAGTTCAGCCAGTCAAAATTCAGGATATAGTGCTTTACAAAGCCACTTAAGAGGGAGCAAGGGATGTTAGACCATCACATTTGAATCTAACAA
This sequence comes from Ellobium chinense, assembly GCA_033807755.1. Taxonomy (NCBI): domain Eukaryota; kingdom Metazoa; phylum Mollusca; class Gastropoda; order Ellobiida; family Ellobiidae; genus Ellobium; species Ellobium chinense. The sequence goes on along the minus strand of JAWQUT010000038.1, from coordinate 759,663 downwards.
AGCCAAAATAAGTCTGTTGCAGTCACATCTGGATTAAGTTGTTTGATACTAAGAAGATTAATTGCACTTTATTTTGTTTTGGCTCACAGGGGGTTGTTGATGTTCTTGCGGAAGCATGTGAGAGACTAAAATGGAAAAAGCCAACCAAGATTCAGGAAGAGTCCATTCCTCTTGCACTGGAGGGTGAGTGAACATGTACTTAAAAAAATTTATTTAAATTTGAATGTCCAGTTGCTTGTAGTTTTGTTAGCTACTACTTGTAAACGCTTTTCTTTTGATGTTATCTTCATGACAGTTTAAGATTTTAGTCTGTCTCATTCACTAATCCATAAAGCTTGAGTGAAATTATTCTTTTTTGCACTGTCATCACAGTAAATATTGCTAAATAATTATAATGGCAGTACTGCAAGGGCAAGTTAACTGTCCTGCTGGTGTATGCTGTACTTACAGAGCATGTTATTGTTTGTGTTATTGTTTTACCTAATCTTCTAAGTATTAATTCTGTTAGGTCTTTTGATTTTTAGGCTTTTTGTCTGCGTTTGCCATTCATTTTTTAAATCTTCAGTAATGTTTTCTTCTACAGGAAAAGATGTGATTGGTCTTGCAGAGACAGGGTCGGGAAAAACTGGAGCATTTGCTCTGCCCATTTTACAGGATCTGTTAGAGAGACCACAGCGCTTATTTGCCTTAGTCCTAACTCCTACCAGAGAGTTAGCATACCAAATATCTGAACAGTTTTCAGCACTGGGTTCAACTATAGGGATCAAGTGCGGTAAGGATTTAAGAATATTTTTGTGAATCATGGTTTTCATGAGCTGTATTTTCATGGACTGGCAATTGTGGTTGTTCTTTCTTTAAGAAAGTGTACACATGGTGTTCCCTTTACAGACAGCTTTAAAATAAGGCAGCAGAACACAGATTACTCACTCATAGAATGGGAAGAGTAGAAACAAGGACATTTGGACTTCTGTATTTTTTATTCATTCCAATATCAAGAGCCCAAATAGTGCTTTAATTGCAAATTTCATTTCGAAAGCTCTGCTGGTTATTTTTCTAAAAGCTTTAACTTATATGCAAAAATTTGCAGTAAATGTTATGAATTTTTTGTATTGTGAATGTTTCATCTGAACAGTATTGTCTCCTTTCTCGTTGGTAAATGAAAATGACTAACTGATTGGGTTGTCGGAATGAGTTAATTTATATACTACTGACGCTCAGTATTTCCTCAATATGAAGTTTCTGTATGGCAATATATATTGAATTGGTTCATCCAATTGTTCAGCTTTCTGACATTTTCTCTTTCATTTCCGTCACAGCTGTGATTGTTGGTGGCATCGACATGTTTGATCAGGCCTTGATGCTGGCTAAGAAACCCCATGTTATTATTGGTGAGTGCTTTCACTGATGTATTTTCATTGTAACTAAAAATTCTTGATAAACTGAATTTTTGGCTTTTTTTTTTTTTTCTGAATGGGTGTTGGGGATAGCTTTTATAGAATCCACTCTTCTTGTGTCTTATTTTACACTTTTTTCTTTGCCTGATAGAGCTATATAGATAACTTTATTTCAGCTTGTTGTGGATGCCATTTGTAGGCAGCTGTGAGTACTGTGACTATTGCCAAGGTCGCACTGATGGTTTAAGGTCATAAGTAGAGGCTATTAATCAGAAGATTTTTGTGAGTCTTAGACTGAACAGTTAAGAGCAGAGTTGGAAGTAGATTGTACTTATGTATTTATGTGCATAAATACATCATATAGAGAGATAATTAGTCACCTAGGCACAGAAGATAAAAAAAAACAACTAGATTATGGAAAACATTATGGCATGGAGGGCAGAAATATCAGTCCATTTCTGAAAATTATGTCATATATATATATATATATATATATGTATTATGTATATTGCTAAATGATGCCTGGCCAAAAGCCCGAGTCATTTGGTCATTCATCTAATGCCTTCTCTGAACAATAAGAAGCTTAGATTTGAAATGCTATTTTTTCATTTATATTGGTCAGGGATTTCACTCTCCAGAGAATTTTCTGGTATCTGAGATTATGATTTGACATCAGTCTGCATAGAAAAATCTAACTCTAAACAAGAAAGTTCATTTTTTTTAGGTCTCTTGTTTTTTCTGTTTGTGTTTTTGACCCTCTGTGCCTGGGTTAGAGAGATTAATTATATCTCTATATGATGTGTTTATGCACATATTGCATAAGTTATTAAGAGTAAACTGCAGAAAGTCCAGAGAATTTCATGAAAAATGAGTGACATCCCTAATGAATGCAGCACACTTGTTCTGTTTAACAAAATAACTTTTTCTGGCTGTCATCAGAATTGTTAACTTATTGTCTGCCACATCACATCCACTCAGTTTTTGGAAAGCATTCATATTATGCTGTCTCAATTTTATGGCTCTTACATTTAATTTTCTTTTAATTCTTTTGTGCTTTCTTATTCAGCCACCCCTGGAAGACTTGTTGATCACCTAGAAAACACCAAAGGGTTCAGTTTACGCTCTCTCAAGTATCTGGTAAGTGCAAGAATAAATAATTTTGCAGTAAAGACGTTTATACTGCTAGAGACATGTTTCTTCAGTACATTTACACTATGAGTATGAGTAGATTAGCAGTCAGTGCTCGTGAGCCATAATAGCATTCTCTCTACAAAGAGTAGTGATAGAAGTAGTATTTCTTCAGTGCTGAAAAACATGTATCAATTTTTTTTTTAGAAATACTCGCCGATTCTTTGGGGACCTCTTGAGATGATGTTGTTGGTGTTTGAAAGATGTGATCTTTACAGTACCATATTTCACAGACATATGATCATCTGTCATGTAATTCTTCATTATGTTAATACAGTGGAACCCGCTTAAGCGAGACACGCGAGAGCGGGACGCCCGCTTAAGTGAGACGAATGCCTGGGGAACGGAATTTTTGCTATTTAAATCTATACATGTGAGCGGGACGGCAACCCGCTTAAGCGAGACGACTTGGAGCCAGATCTCCGTAATATACACGCTGTTTTTGACAGGAATGCTGCAAATTGTCACTATCGTACTATGCCTCAGTGCTTGTTTATCTGTGCCAAGCAGCTGTAAACCTGAGAGCTACAAAGAAGCGTGTACCGACGGCCCTGATTGCCCCCCTTACGTTACGTGAGAAGTTACTGCCTCCCCATAGCCTTCTGTCAGGCAGTTGACCCTTCAGCGCACGCATGGACGAATCAGAGCGGACATCCTAACCGCTGGTCATTTAATCCGCGCAAGCATCAACGGATCAAGATTGTAAGCCCCGCCCCCTGTCAGACACACTTTATCTTTTCTTCAGCTTAGGCAGTGATTGACACTTACGAGCCTTACCTGCGCTATTGCACAACACTCAGCCAGGGTGTCGTTCACATAGGCATGACTATCATTCGTGTTGCGCAAAAGCTTTATGACACACGCCGCTCGCGTCGCGCTCTGGCCAGATGTGGAGCGAGAAGTGTGACGCGTATCTTTGCCGGTGTTTACAATCATGTAAATTTGATCCCAAATTATTTTTGATCACTTGAATGGGGGCCGGACAACATCTCGACCTCAGAGATGTTAGACCTTTCATATTCTCTCCAGTTTTATTTTAACATGTATTGTTTCTCTCCCTCTGATGTAGACATGTCTCGGTCTTTAAAAGAAATTGTTTTTTAATTTTCAAAGAAGAGTGGTGAGAAGGCTTAGGATGCTTCTTTGAAACCAACCAAAAAGTTCCGTTCCCCACAAAGAATGACTAATAATATGCTCTGCAAGTCTACTGAAAATGCAGTTAGGCTGCAATAAGTATATTTTAAACTGTACAGATACAACTTAAATCTGACTCCGTTGTCACACCTCACTAGCAACAAGTAATGATATCCCTTAACTTGAATGAAACGCACAAACTAGCTAAGAAATCACTTTATAATGGATAGACCGCCTAAGCGGGACGCCCGCTTAAGGGGGACGATTCGTCGGGAACGGAGCCGTCCCGCTTAAGCGGATTCCACTGTATATGTTATACTCTGATGATTTTTCAGGTTCTTATTGAAGACTTCTTTCCTCTCACAGTCACATTGTTACCAGATATGTATGTTGTTTTTTTTTGCCATTGAATGTCCAAGTAACTGGAGCTGAATGTATTTTTACAGGTGATGGATGAAGCTGATAGAATACTGAACATGGACTTCGAGCAAGAGGTTTGTGATCATTATTTCAGAACACTATAAATGCCATATATTGTCAGAATGGAGTAACAGAAGTTCAGATCTTGGATTAATTTACTTTGAAACTGCAGTCTAATATTTCATGGAAAGATAGTGGTAGTGGACTCCTAGAGATGATGCAGTGTTTTTGGTTTTTTTTTCTTATGATGATGCATTTACATAACAGATCAGAAATGAAGACCATTTTGCATCACTTACTAAAATGAATACCTTCTCTGTCACCAATTTGTACCAATGAAGCGATTAAAGACTAGGGTAAACTAGATATCTAGGCTTGTGAAATGATACCTGTTAAAAAACGTATCACTGTAATGTAGGCCAAGTGCTGAAATGAAAAACTTCAGTTTCTAGGTGTTGATCTCTTTTTTTTCTATAAGGAGTATTCAAACAAATTTTTTGCTGTTTTAGGTTGACAAGATCTTGAAAGTTATCCCAAAAGAGAGGAGGACATTCTTGTTTTCAGCAACAATGACAAAAAAGGTATGGTGATCTCTTGCTCTATGATCTAAATAAACATTAAAATTTGTAAACCGCCTTGGATATAACTGACCAAAACAACACCTGGTGAGGAAATATAATAGTGAAAAACGCCAGCACTGCAGATTGGCAGCAACAAGCAGAAAACTCTTCGTGAAATTTTGGCAACAGCTACTGAGGCATTTATTGCTGACTTTGACAATGGTACTTAAATATCTCCACCAGAAATACATCAGTTGCAGTTATTTGTAATTAAGCCTTGTTAACATGATTAGATAATTTACTTTGCTCTACTTGTGGTCAAATGGGTATATTGTTCTTTCATTGTTATTTGAAACAGGTCCAGAAATTGCAGCGTGCTTGTCTTCGAAATCCAACCAAAGTGGAAGTGAACAACAAATACAAAACAGTAGACAACCTTGTACAGAATTACCTCTTCATACCTGTCAAGTTTAAGGTAAACCATAGCACTTGGGTTGCCAGGTCTGTTCAGATCATTTCACTGAATATATCCCTATTTTGGTATTTGTTGGGGTGAGAGTTCCAGTACAAAGAAAAATACACTGCAGATTTTTATCCACGTGCCGATATGTGAGCATGAGCATCGATAGCAATTGCTGTGTGATCATTGCAGTAAGAGCATACAAGTAAATATTATTTCTTGCTGTCAGACTTAAGTTCCATTAAACTGTGGAATCCCAGTCTGAAGTACTCATTTGACATGGTCATATATCATATTATCAAGCATGAATTTGACATGCACAGATTCTATTGTGTTCTTTCATTTCCTTATTCAGGGACTGCTTTATTAAGTGCACCTCAGTAATAAGCAGGCCATATCCATGTGTCAAAGATACACTGAATGTTAAGGTTCTATTTCACTAGTTTGTGTGTTAGATGATATACAGGGTTTTTGTGAATATGCTGCATAAGATCCCCAGACAGCTGAGAATGACCATACTCAATTGCTTGGACAAGGTTAGAAATTGAATTTCTGTCAGAATAAAACTGCGGTATCCTCTAGAATGGTATACAACTGCCAGTATATACTAAAAATCTAAGACTGCCACGTAAAGCTACCCACAAGTTACAGGAAGGGATGGCAGGCGAGAGAGATACACCCTAATGCGACTTTCATTTTCAAATATAATCCTTTTGTATTTCCCAGGATGTGTATCTGGTCTACATCCTGAATGAGCTGGCTGGCAATTCATTCATCATCTTCACTAGCACCTGCAACAACACCCAGCGTCTGGCACTCATGTTAAGGAATCTGGGCTTTAAAGCAATTCCTCTTCATGGACAGATGTCACAGGTATGGCCTTGAATGTCTGCAGTGTAGGAAAGTCCACATCATGGAAAGCTGTCTTGTCAGTTGCATTTTCCATGGATTGCTATGACAAACAAGTGAATGAATGTGGGATGAAAGCTGGACAGCACTTAACATTTATAATAAAGTTGTAACTTTACTGTTGTGATAACTATCATGGAAGTTCTGTGGAATGACCCCTTGAATGGGAGACTAACTTTTGATTAGGGCCTGTGTGATTTCATAGTCTGTCTCTTCTGTGGAATGTGTTGTCATTTTTCTCTGAGGTTTTGACTGTTGAGTCATGCATGCTGTGTGAGTGGAGGTTGATTTTCATGATGAAGGAAAGTCACAATTGAGATGTTGAGCGCAGGAGTGAATGTAACAAACAGCTGTAAATATGAGTGTATTCCACTTTTTGCACTCCTTCACAGGAAAAGAGACTTGGGGCTTTGAACAAGTTCAAAAGTAAAAACAGCTCAATTCTTATAGCCACAGATGTTGCGAGCAGGTAAGTTGTCCATATTTAAGTTCAAGAGGATACGAATCTTGTTTTGTGGCTGCATATTGTCAGTTATGTTTAGATTGCCATGATTATGTGAACTGGCAGTGCATTCCTTTTGCAGCCTAGTTTCCAGATATAGGGTATATACAGTCGACCACAGAAAACTCGAACACACTAATCTCGAATTCACGGAAATGTCGAACGCTGGCATCAGCCCCTTTTAAATGCCTCTATTTTCTTTGTATTATTAACACGATTTTCTCAAACTCTCAACACGCATTTCTCGAACGATTTCATCATCATCTACCCGATCTCAAAGCGGCGAAATGACCGATAAAGGTCTGGCGTTGCTCATCCCAGTGTTGGTGATAAGGGAAAGGTGTGCGGGAGTGCCGTGGTAATGGGCAAGGGATCAAGACAAAGCCTTGTGTGGCTCTGTTGAATCAGTGGGAGGGGGGTGGTGTAGTGTAGTGATTGAGCATGCAGAGCGACCTGGCGGGTGGTGGACTAGGTCAACACACGCTGCGATAAATTGCGTCGAACATGACGCGATGCACACAGAGTGACGTGGCGGGGCGATAGGTAATAGCAGACTGGCAATAGTGCCGCTCCTAATTTCTTTCTTTTCCTCGAATAATGTTGAACACATCAGGATTACACTTATGCACCGAAGTTCGATTTACTCTCACGAAATCAGGTGATTTTTGTCTTCTGTTCATTAAATTCAGTTTGTTTGTCATAATTTAATCTGAAACGTGGGAAACAGGGACGGGAGCTAATTCTAATTATGTTAAGATCAGAGCAGATTAGTGTCGTGTGGTTATCTCCCCTTACCAGTCCCTCTAGTCCATGGTAATTGTGAAAATATTGCTGTCACGGGAATCTCGAATTACGGAAATCTTGAACACTTTTTTCGATCCTGGAGAAATTCGAGTTTTCCGTGCTCGACTGTAATACTTTGTTTTGAAGCCACGAAAATACTTTTGTCTGTAATGCTTTCATCATGTGTTTGTCATCAGAGGTCTTGATATACCACACGTTGACGTGGTCATCAACTTTGACATCCCTACACATTCAAAAGACTACATCCATCGTGTTGGTAGAACAGCCAGAGCGGGCCGTGCAGGCAAGGCAATCACATTTGTCACTCAGTGAGTATAAAAAATAGTGATTGTTACATTTCCTATCTTGCACAGAGCGTAGGAAAGAATTTCATCATAACAAAAGCCATGACTTTGTGTCTTTTGTGAGGTGTCCCAGGAAAGCAGTTGATATTTAAGCTTGTAATTTACCTCAGTCTGTAATGTGATATTTAACAGTCTCCTTGTCATGCTGCATGAAATAGGATTTGGGGTGACTGATATTTTTTTAGGAGAAAGGGGGGAATTCGGAATAGGAACTTTTTGATTTTTTTTTTTGCCACCAAAAGGTTTTGCTTTGTGAAAATGTAGTGGGAGAGCATGTAATGGTACTAATGTCTCACAACAGCTATAACCTGTCTTTTATTATTTGCTTCCTTCTTTCTTGCTTTTTCCTTTTCTTTGTTTTCTCTCTCTCTCTCTTTCTCTCTCGCTCTCTCTGGCTTCCCTTCCTTCTACTGTATCTTTATTTACCGACAGTCTCCAGTCATAAAACATAATGTCTGGGAGTGCCATGAGAGTAGGCCTATTCAGTACACATTGTCCTCAAATATGCTTTTGTTGTGCTTGCCAGGTATGAAGTGGAACTATACAAAAGAATTGAAGAACTGATAAAAAAACAGCTTCCACTGTACAAAACTGAAGAAGAGGAGGTTATGCAGTTGATGGAGAGAGTCAGTGAAGCTCAGAGATATACTAAAATAGTAAGTCTGTTTCTGTGTGTATTTGTACCTTTGTAGCACTGGCGCATTATCTCAGTAGAAGGCCACTGGAATATAAGCATGTGTATAGCACATGATGTGGTGTTACAGTATAATCGTAAAATCAGGGAAGTATGGAAAATGTCGACATATAACGTGGGAGTGGATATGGGGCACCTTCTGTCCATTTGAGGTAGATTTAAAAAATTATTTTGTGAAAATGTAAAGTTGTGTAAGAGTCCTTCCAGCGTCACCAAAGCGGTTACAGAAAAACCCATGTATGAATTTCATTGATTATACCTTTCTTTACTGCTTTCTTTCAAATTACTGATTTCATACCACACTGAATTATGAATGTGGTGTTTTGTGTCATTTTCTTTCACTAAGCTTCATTTCCCACCAAATAATGTTGCTCACTTCATGATTCATCTCCTCATATGGTATCAGGTTTCAGCAGAGAAGTTAAAGCAGGAAAAGTACTTTCGGTATTATGGGAATAGTGGTTGCACGTGACATAACATACTATCGAGCATGAGTACGTCAAAAATATTAAGTCAAAATCGCCATTCCTTCCAACAAACAGACCCAAATTTATTTCTCTATACTAATACTTCACATATTCCTCAAAGTAGGCAGACTTGGATGTGATGGCATGGCCCTGAAGATTTCAAGTTGTACATACTCATCTGTAGTTTTTAAGTTTAAGCATTTCCAAACTTGTACATTTGATCAGTTTCACCTGGTATTGTCATTTCATATTTTACGGTTTTTATTTTGCCAGGAGATGAAAGATGCAGAGGAAAAGAAAGTAGCAGCAAAGAAGAGGAAACGAGGGCTTGACAACAATGACGACACAGAGGAGGCTAGTGGTGTCAGGAAAAAGTTCAAGAAAAAAAGGAAAAACTGATGAAAAGCAAGGGGAAGGGATAGGAGTTGGGGGGGGAGGGTAATGACTTACTGTGGATGAATTTGGGTGTAAGAAAGTGTACATGAAAATGTGAATGAGAAAACAGACAACATTTATGGTTTTGTTCAAAGTGTTGTCGTAATGAAACAATTGAACATATTGTCACTGTGCTTTGAAAATGGTTGAAGTCACACTTCAGCCATTTTCGAATAATGGTATCATGTTGTAACCAGATCTAGGACAATGTTAACATATTAAAAAAAAGATTAAAATGCATCAGTAATTTTCCTGCCAAAACGGCAGCTGTAAAGATACATGCCGACAGTTTTTTGGCTTTGCCAGAAAAACCTTTCCCCCAATTTCTCTCAGAAATGTGAAAACTGACGTTGGCCATTTTCAATGCACAATGATGAGGTTGTTGTGACTCAGGAATGAATGATGAATGCAAAGCTAGTGCTATAGAATCGGTTTTGTTGACAATTTATGTATTAAAACAGTGATTCTCATTCACAAAGGCTTTTGTTTCTTGTTTGAGTCCTGGATGTGTAGGTTTTGTGCTTCTCAATATCAGAGTTCTCAACTGATGGGAACTGCATAAGAGGCCTCATTATATGTCACATTTTTTAGTTTTTCAATCTATTTGTCTTTGAAGTTCAGTATAGGCTTTTGTGAATCATAGTTTTAAACAACAGAAAAAGTTTTTTGCCCACCAGTAACACATCTCAGCAACAGATTTCACAATACTCCACTGTAATAATCCTTATAATCCAGTTTTTCAAATGTCAATATTCATAGAGTACAGATACATAGCAGAGGACCTTCCACTAGATACTGTTTAAATCTTCATGCCAACAGATAAGAATACTCTCCCAGGAGACTAGGAAACCTTAGACTAGAACACTGTATCTGGAAGACTTCCCCAATACCTGAGCTGGTGAAGCTGTTTACATCGTTTCTCAATTTTACTGCAACTGTTATCCCATCCAGTTGCCCAGTCTTCAGAAATTTGCTGAATTAGCAACTGAGTCTATATCTGAATTACATTCCAACATGCTTCTGTGGAAATAAATCATTTCTTACATGACAAGGAAATATAAGGGTCACCTACTCCAGTCCAGTTCATAGCAGGGCAGCTAAGATCATGTGTCACAAAGGAGCATGTTGCATTTACATTTAATAGTGAGTAACAAGTCTTTGTCTAGCATAGAGTTGTTTAAGGTGGGGTGGGGAGAGTGGGAAGATGAGGGACATTTGCTGAGGGCTGTTTCATTGCATGTGAAAGAGACCATTGCCAAATCGTAAAATTGGAGATAGGCGATTTAGAAATGCTTTGTAATAGATGTTCTGTTCTGACTGATGCAAGTCACAATTTGTAAAAAGTGTCAAAAGCCATGAGTGAGAATTTGTTTTGAAATTGAAAAACATTTTGTGATATTGCAAGTTTTATATTTTACTGACATATCAGATGAAGGAAGCAAAGTTGGTCAAGTGGAATGCTCAATTAGAGTACATGTAATTTGACGTGAACGAACTGCAGAGAAATCACAGTTTCAGATTATACATAATGTGAGTTGGGACTGTGCATGGAAATTATTTGCCACTAGCACATGTAAGACCTACAGTATTTCCATGTTTCTGCGGTCTTGTCTATCCTGCTTTATCTTCCAGTATTACAGTCTCAAACACTCTCCTTCACACAGAAAACAAATCCCACGGTAACACTCTGAAGACACACTGCATCACAATGATTAAGACAACAGTTTGGATTAAATAAAGACAGTCCATTTGTATTCATGCAAAAGAGGTGTTTATTTGCCAAAATATACTGTGGACAAGATTTAAGAATTTAAAACAATCAAAACTTCGGTGACCAGACAACAGAAATATAATCATGCACATTTCTTATGGAAGTGAAAATGGAATCAGCATAAATTTATTATAGATCTGTATAATAGAATGTAGATAAGGTAATCAGAAATAATCTTTGGATTCTCAATTAAGGAATGAAATGCTTTGGAGATTATCCATGCCATTACTTTAAGTGCTCTTATAATTCTAAGTTTCAGTGTCTCATACCCAAACTAAACAACACTTGAACACACTTATTAGAATATTCATGGGGCGCCCTAAAATATTTCTTACTAAATATATTTCATAATATCCATACAGCTAATCTAAGCCAGCTAATATTTTAGGACTTGGAAAAGTGTTTTGGAATTGTGCTACTTTCTTTTTCAAGTGTTTCTGTAAAAAACGTGTTAGTCTTTCATAAACTGAAATGAGCACTATGGATCAACAGATGAAGAAAATCCAAGAGATTCTTTTTTACCAAATTTGTATCATCGTGCTGTGAATAAGCTCATCTGGATCCACCTTATTTTTAACAGCACCAATGCCTCTGCTTTAGATTGTGAGAAAGTCCTTTCTCTAGATTTATGTTCCATTCTGCTCTTAGCTTGAGCACACCCATTGAAACTTCATTACAAAATCACAAGTTAAAATAACAATTTTTGGAGAACTACCCAATGGCACAAAAGATTTCTTACATGAAATGGCAGCTTGGCTGATTCTGAAGGTTTATCCTCTCTTAAACTGACTTTTCTGTAAAACGTACACATCACAAAATGGGAACATCAAGATATCAGACACTTTCTCAGAAGCTGTCAGTGGGGCCATTCAATACCATGCATGCAAAGCTATGTAAAGTCTCTCTAAGCTAAATTAAGGACTTGGCCTCATTTGGCATAGTTTATGCATGAAATCTGTGATGGAGCCTGAGAGACGTTCTTGGGCAGAAAGGCTTGAACACTCCAATATCAATGGCTGCAGATGTAGTCAATGGAACAAATGTAAATGCGACACCCAGTCTATGGGCATAGAATAGCAGTAGGAGGTAACCACACTAAATCACACTACAACAGCAGATTATTATGATAATGTACTTCACCAGATAAAGGCAGTCAGGAAGCTATGGTACAATATAACACAATGCTCAAAAAGCCATTAGCCTCCAGAGGGTTCTAAACTTTCACAACTTACAGGGAGTCTATCCTTTGCCCAGGTAGCCATGTAATCATGCAGTAATGAATGACTGATCTTTCAGGCATGAAACTTGTCAGCGGAAAAGAAGTCCTCAGACACTAACCTAAGGCTTCCTCAGAATGCCCTTTCAACCCCAGGAACAGCTCGATTCAATTCCCTTGCATTAAAGGAAAAAAAACAAACAAATGAGCAACCTCAACTTTACTAAGGCATTGAGAAGCCATCACTTTACATAGCACGAAGCTTGGTGAACCCTGGTTTATGGCTGTGACTGTCAGAAATCAATTTCCTTGTCAGTATGGTATAGGGGGTAAGTGCTATCCATCTCTATGCTATACGGTATACCACCAATGAGATGTTTGCCTCACAAGCAGATGGTCGCTCTGTGGCATGGATGAGCGGCCACCTGCACTCAAAGCAACGATTACATTCATGTTATAGCATAGCTCTTATGCCCCTATGTCATACGATCAACAATTTACACTATGCCTTCTTATGAAAAGCAGTGGCTGACTCTCATTCCTGATCTGTCATTCAATGCAATATACTGCAACTTTCTTGCACCCCTGAAGAGCTGTGACTAAGCCTGTTGACTAAGCTTAGTTTCTTCTCTTTCTAGGGTACTACCTAGAAGAATGTCTTAAGACTCCAAAACATACCATATTCTGGGACCCCTGCCTGACTCCTCACAAGAAATAATAAGAAAGTGTACATAATAAACAGTATGAAGGAATCCATACCAGTATTACATTGGATTCTTTGGCATACAAGGAACAACTCAGCAACAAACATGATATACAATTTCATGTGGACTAGCGATACTGACTTTATAGCAAAATCTGCAAGCTGAAATTCATGTGGTGCCTTCATGAAAGTAACCCTCTGAGTTAGGTTTCAATATCCCTTTTCAGCATGGTTATGGCTTTGATAGGGACAAAAGTGTGAACCCTAGTCAGGCCAGTGACAAGTGGATGCCTTTGAAGTACCATAAAACATTGTCATGGAAAAATCCACCACTAAGGAGTCTTAAAGGCAAAAGCTGCCACATCAAGAGACAACACCCCATCTCTCTGCCACTGCCACTCTGTTGGTTGGATGTTAACTGAAAGTCATATACATGTACATTTTCAGCAACAGTTTTTTTATTTTCAAAATGTTCAGGCACCTGCTATGTCAATATATCTACAAATACAGGAAGATGAAAATTTATTACAAAGTTGTGGACATATTTCTGTAACAAATTTTGTCATAAGACACTATCCTAGATAAATTATGTGCCTCCTTACACCATCAGAACAAAAATGGATGCCCTGTTCGATAACCAACAATGCTGTATTTCTACTGTGTTGTGAACTCCGTCACCAAGCACAGATAATCACACACATACTTACAAACATCAATAGCAGCATAATTTGGGTTGATATGGAGCCACTCACTTCAATATCAGACAAGCTGTCACTGAGGAGTTCGTTGGTGAAAAATCCACTGAGATAGAAATAACCTAAAAATCATGGCTCTTTGACACCTACTTTTGATAAAACAGCATGTCATGATCCTCTGATAAAAATACTGCAAAGACAACAATTAAATATCTTGCAGCCAGTAAAAATGAGATTTAATTGCATTTTGACTACATCAAGTTACTGGTAGGATACGAAAGCTGAATGAGTGTACTTTTGACCTAGTTTTATTCTGGCTTGAGATAGAGTCATTTGAAGTCACAGGGCGTCACTCCCCACATGCGGTGGAAAAAAAAAAAAAAACCCATGACTGAAGAATATGTTTTCACAATTAAAGTCCAAAATCCATCACAAAATCGAATTTATTTACAATTAATAATCACTCACTCATAAAACCAATAATTTTGTGTTTAGAAATGACTTCAGTCTCAATTTCTGCCACAAATAAATACAGTATTCAATATCAGATGGTCTCTCTCAACGATCTGGAGAGTCCAATATTTCAGTTTGTAGTCTAGCGACATAGGCCTCATTTTGACTCACTGCAAGACAAATTACATTAGCATGATCAATGTAAACATATGAAACAACACCTGCCCAGAACAATCTACAGAAATAAAAAAACTGATAGTGTTACATAGAACCAGACCAATATCTGGGTAAACAAAATAAATACTACATTTGTACAAGTATGAATAATATCATTGTGGCCTTTCATTATGAAATGAGGGCGAAAGTTCCCTTCTAGCCAATAAGAAACAAAATTAATGATAACTCTCTATCCTTTATCACGGTGACCTCATTAAAGCAGACAAATTACTTCCTGCTTAAGGTTTACTTTCTTGTGGTTCTGCCTTTGCCCAGATGATGTGTAATCCCACTTCAGACTTCATCATTCATTGTGATTACATAATTGGAGATACACACCCATCTTTGTTTCACTGTTGCACACCTCTATCTCTGCCATGTTATGGACAAAGACTGTATGTGCCAGAATTATGATTTTATAGCAGACAAAAAAAAACAAAAAACTTTTCGCTTTCCTCTTCTTTTTTTTTTTTAGATAAATCAGTGGCGCATAAGGTGAGCTATCTCAGAAGCTGTAAAAACTGTGAGGGAGTAACCAAGATGGAAGGGTGGTGAAAACTTGAGCCCTATACAAAGGTGCCAATAAGACCTCATTTGGCGAATACAGTATTTCTTACACATATAATGGCAGATATATACACAGCTGTACTCCATTCATATCAACAGCACAGCTTTTGTTTGTTTCAATTGGTAATTTGAATTATGATTGTCCTTTTGAGCTTATGCCCTACTTAGGTAACAAGAATTATTTTAAAACAGACTACATGTATGGTCATTTAGGGCTATCATATAACCACTCAGCATCTGTTTTGGTCAAAACTGAATAAACCAGTCTTTCCTGAAGTTACAGCCTACTCTGAAATATTGGGGAAGAAAAATAAATTGAACTGATTCATTTTGCTTGGAGTCATTGTTTTACCTATCTCAATTTATTCCTAAACATGGGAAAAATGTTTCTACTGATCTTCTAAGAAGTGTCAAATTTAATAAGATATACTTCAGCGCTATAGCGGAGTGAAGAAATGCCTCTTAAATAATGCCAATAAACCTTACACTTCGAGATGTGACCTTTTCACTTGACATAATACTGCAAAAAACAAGGAAGGTGAAATACAAGGCACATGTTTACAAAAGACATAACTCATGAATGATGCACTGTATGGAGGTGGTTACACTCTAAAAGATGAATGAACTATGTCATATTAGGGCAAAGACTTAACAACAAAACAAACAAAGCCAAAGAATAGTGTTGGCCTACAGAATGAGTCCCATTTGTGTGAACTATAAAACCCATTTACCTGACACCTGCTGGGACAGGTAATGTTTGTGACTAATGAACAGGAACAGCTGCCTTGACCTCTTGACCTGCCAACAAGAAATTTAATCTTCTACCTGCAAGCATGGATACTGTGATCTTAACCAACCCATGGTTCAAAAAGTGAAGACTACAAATTTAACTCAGTAAGGAAATACAAGCAAATTCTCTCCTCCCCAACCCCAACACCTGTCACTAAGAAGAGTGTGAATACTACCAGAAACAAAAAGAATATTCTTGACAAAGCCACACTTTGATATTTCATAGCAAGGAAGATTTAAGTTTCCCAGAAAATACCAGTCCACATTCCTAATGGATAGCAAAATTTCCACTTCATTTCACTTTTTAAAGATGTTTGTTCTGCCTTTCCCTCCCCTTCTCCTCTCCCATCCCCACCATGTTTCAAACACTAATTTGCACTGCTTTACCTGTAAGGAGATCAACCTTTCATCTCCTGTTCATCATGTATGAATCTAACATTCTAAACTGCTTTTCAAAACAAGGATCATTAACCCCTTTCACGGGCTACTGATTTAGCAAACAGCAATTCATATACCCTCAGGACACATCATATATTTCCCGAAAGTTTGTCCCCCACCATGAAAAATAAAAATAAAATTCTGACAACACTAGTCCATTAACATCTTCCTCATTTGTAAAGACGTGTCACATATGATGGGACAAGCCTTTTCAGCTGCGATGGTCTCAATAAAAGTGATTAGACAAACTAATATGAGAAATATGGTTCTGATTATCCTGATGGGGAGTGCATTTTTTTTTTCCCTGAAAGAGACATGAGCACTTAAAACATCTACAATATACAGAGAGATGCTACAACTTCATACCAAACTATACAATTACATCAGCAGCACAGCACAGTCTCTATGAAAAGGCCAAGGCCTTTTTTCAGTGACAGAAATCCTTTCATCATAACAGACTTGGCAACTTTATATATGTTAGTTAAGCATAATATTTCAAGTACATACATGTATAGTCTACTATAAAATGGAGGATGGTTAGTGTATATATGCAGCTTCACTATTCTAAAGTCTGCATCTTCACAAAGGCACTCTGTCTCACCAGAATGCCCAAATGTGCATTGCTATACCAGAATGCCCAAACGTGCACTGCTATGCAGGGATATGCATCATGAACATACTGTACACGTTTATCTTGTCACGTGACTAGAATAATTCTGACATTGATGAGATGAAACTTGTGAGAAATCTCTGAATCTCAACAGTGCAGCAAGCTATTATTCATTCCAGAAACAAAACAAACAAAATTTTTCACACCTATGTATGTATAAACTGATAAAAATATAACACATGCTAAGGTAATGAGTAATATACTATTGCAGCAGTCATATTTTGGAACACCAACAGTATGTCTAAAGACTACCAAGGTCATGTTTATTACAGACTACTGCAGAGATACGTCATAGAAGAAAGACAAGGAAGCTGTTTAATATGGAAGATTTTACATGACTGTAGAGTGTATGAGTATGTTCGTACAACAGCTAATTAAAAGCATGAGATCTCATCAGTAATAGTCATACTC
>JAWQUT010000038.1:719761-740303 GCA_033807755.1 Ellobium chinense | reverse complement strand
AAAATCGGCCTTTTCCGGAAATGGTTTGGCTCTTATTTTCGTTTGCGATTTGGCTCTGGTTCGAAAAAATGTCTGGCAACCCTGTAAAGCTCATTACTGGTATGATGCATACCACGACAGAAGTGTCACCTGCATTCGTCCACAGTGAATTGAATGCCAACCTTTTGGTGGGTAATTCATAATCATTATTCGGTGCCCTGTAAACTTAGTACGCCCACATGAGAGAGAAAATGTATAATATTGTAGATAAGATATAAATTGTAACAGCTCTAACTTGTGTAAAAAAGCTGGCATCCTCTAGATCGAACTCATATACAGTAACTACTGTGATACATATTTGTAAACAGAAACCCGTACAAAATCCGGTAATTCCAAAACAGTTTTTAACGTTTAATGGGAAAGCTAACATTTTTAAGTACCAGTTCCAAGACACGTAGAGGCCTGAAAGTGGGGGTTGGTCAAGTGCATTACGTAGTGGGATCCCCCAACCCTGTCTACCGCCCATCCCTTTCATTTTCCCCAGGAGAAACCTACTTATTTATCTCAGCTTTCTCGAGAAATGCCTTGTCATGCAATGATCTAGTACTCGGTACTGTTACTGACCCTCCAGGATTTGACCTTTTCGAGGAAATGGTACCGATAACGGCAGAGCATGTCGCTTAAAGCAGGACACAAGGTCACACTGCGTGGGCTTGTGTCATGTCAAGGAGATTTCAGATAATCATGTAACGCTAATAGTTATTACAGCCTTGTTACTACTAAGTAACTGGATAGTGATAACCGCAAAAAGAGGGAGGAATTTTGGTCATTAACGCTGTTTGTGGAAGTAAGAGGCAGAAAAAGATTACGAAACTGTGGGTTTGTACTGCCTCGTGACTGTCACTGACTCATTTAATAAAACTGTAAGTACAGCTGTATATGGTACAATAAAATTGCTGGGACACTGATGACTCATGGGAATTCGTTGCTGAGGGAACCATTATCCCAGCAACTACCGCCATACAACCGGCCTGCGGTGTAGTTAGTATGGACTTGAGACGTGTGCCTCGAAGAGGTATCATTTGCAAAATGATTAATCCCCTTTGCATTTTTATAACTTCCGGTGAGTATTGAAGAGTGGCTAACACTTTGCCCTTGGTTTCGTACATGAGAGAGTTGCAAAATGATTACATTCTCTGTCTTTAACTTCCGGTGAGCACCATTCGCTGCATAATGCCATTTACCAAACCCCAGCCCCGATCTCCACNTCGCCAAAGTTTAGCTTGGAAAAGCCTTTAAATTTGAATGTTGTAGCACTTGTGTTGAAACCAACAGTAACACTATTGTTACTGATGCCGATGTTGTTACTGCCAGTGTCACATCTGTCGCTTAGGGCCAGACTACACCCACAAATAGTCTATTTTCACAAAATGTATCGAATTTTTTTTTCCACTCCAAACATGTCCTTTATCCATGCCTACATCGATTACAGCATATAGAATAGACATAATACTACATTTCTGTGCATTCCTGTTGTCTTTTCTATAAAAAACAAGTGCGTTATAGCAAATCTGTCAACCCCCCCCCCTTAATTTTGTAAAATTTTCAAGATTTTGAATGTATCTTCCCTGTCTATACTCCTATGAATAAATGCATACACAGATTTATTAGTTATAGTATATGTAATACAGTATGTATGCAGAGTTTGAATCCTCTCAATGCATTTGTTTTCCTGGCAGAATAATTTGAATGGGTGGTCATATTTCATTATCTGATGATAATTTTTCCAATGTTTTTGTAAATAAACGAAAGAAAGGGTGAATTTCTGAGTTCTGTCTGCTTATTTGAAGTCAGTTTGAACTTTATATGTGCTCTAAAGTCTTCATAGAACTGAGGAACAAAATATCCCCTTGCTGAGTGTAGTCTGGCCTTAACATGCTTTAACAATGGTCACCACTGACAGGCTTAATTGCATATATATATCGCATGAAAACAGCATGTGACTGGATTTGTTTGTTTGTGACTGGGTTTGTCCGCTACAAAAATTTACACCGCTTTACTCTGGGGTCCTGGATTTGGCACGTCATCTGCAATTAATGAGGAAGGATCATTGCGACATCTGTCATTGGTCCCACGTGACCCCTTGGACACTAGGGCTTTAGAGAGTTCATATTGTGCATTAAAGCTAGAGACTGAAAGTACGCAGTCATGCGACAGCAAAAGCTAAGCGAATAGCGTATAACACCGCAACTCATGAGTTACCAAGTTCGCGTCGTAAACCAAATTGCCCGACTGATTTGAATACAATAAATTTGCTACAATGAGGGAAGTATAATATATTTGGATGTGGTGTGAGTTTGGTTTTCCCCCTCCCCATCATCTTTCCCGGGCAGTGCCGGGAACCTCAGCTAGTTATTGTATTCATAGAGATGGCTCTAGAGGGCAAAGCAGGCCGCGGCAATGGAAAAAAAAAATGGAGGACTGAGCGAACGACAACTAGAAGCATTACATTAGATAGCATGTAGTGGTATAAGACACTTATTAACCTTCATATTATGCAAAGACACGCGTAGTCTTATTATTAGATGCTTCTGTAGTTGGGTTGTTTCTGCTTTTGTTGAAGATGAGAGAGAAGCAGTGGATCTGTAAGAATATCAAGTACCCAAGACTATACCAAAACAGACTGCTCAACTGACATTATTCTCTTGGACCTACATTCTACCTACTGTATATTCGCAACGTTATTCTTACGTTTGACATTGATACTGATTATTGCTGAAGACGATGGTGTTGCTGCTGAGGTCAAACAGTTATGAACGAGCCACATTAAACTTCGCAAAACACAGGTTATGAAAGTAAAACACAAACTTCGATGCAATCATGCAATGAAATACAAACACTAATACTGTACAACACACTGAATTTACACACTATCAGAATACAATGTTAAGAGCCACTGTGACAGGCAGTGAGAAGCAACAACAAATTCATTTCAAATCAAATGAAATACTGACATGCAAACGATATGAATAAACATTGTACATTGAAATAGAACCAAAAAAAAAAATACAAACACACCATGAATTGAGGAATCAAATATATGAGCCAAATCAAATGGAGCCGAGAACAGTGGAAAGTTCACGCATACTGCTTTTAACGAGGGCTTTGGACGACCCTACCATTTTATACCGAACCACACGGGCGTCACTTTGGGCCTTTCTGTAAGATTTTTGCTCCTTATCCATTTACTTCTCTGTTAAAATCATGGGCAGAAAGACTTTATCACTAGTTTGTTTTCCTCCTGACTACGCCTCTGACGATAAAGTGAGCATCCTTGTTCAACCTATAGCTTGCTTCTCTATGAACATGCCGGGAAGAGGAAAGGCAGAGACAGCAAACGTGAAATAAAAAAGTGAACCAAGGATGAGGAAAATAGTAGAAAAAGGAAATGTTGATAAGTTTAAATACATTTACTATATGAAATTCTGGCACAACAATTGGACTAGAACTGAGGGATCACACTATGGATACAAGTTCTACTCACTATCATGGCTGAACTGGTACAACTCATCTAGACTGCAAATCCTGATGTAGGCAAAGATTTTGCCAATCCAGAAATTTGTATCGAGAGCCAGCTTAGGGTAAACCAAGAATTATGGCTTACTTATCTGCGTAGTAAGTAAAATGATTGCTATTCAAGTTGTTATTGCATTCTTACTTCATTTATAAGTTAGTTGAGCATCAAATAACCCTCAAAGAACCTGAACAGTGGCTGGATCTAATGTCTTGAATCCAGAAAATTCAGACGCCCAAGTGTCATGAATTCAGAACTTCGGCACACGCCAAAAACGTGGCATTCATGCATTGGTAATGCTTTCTCAGAAAAGGAAGACGGGATACAGTAGAACCCTCATAACATGACCATCCCAAACCTTTGGCACACGCCAGAAAAGTGGCCTTCATGCAGGGCTAATGCTTTCTCAGAAAAGGAAGAAGGGGATACAGTAGAACCCTCATAATATGACCATCCCAAACCAGTGGCACACGCCAGAAAAGTGGCCTTCATGCTGGGCTAATACTTTCTCAGAAAAAGAAGAGAGGATACGGTAGAACTCTCATAATATGACCATCCCAAAACTTTGGCACACGCCAGAAAAGTGGCTTTCATGCTGGGCTAATGCTTGCTCAGAAAAGGAAGAAGGGGATACAGTAGAACCCTCATAATATGACCATCCCAAACCTTTGGCACACGCCAGGAAAGTGGCATTCATGCAGGGCCTAATGCTTTCTCAATATAATCCTCATAATATCATCATCTTTATAACATAGCACATGAAGCCACAGTTTTACATGATCTTTAATATTACTAGCATGCACTCCCGGCTTTGAAAGTGACTATAGATGACCGCATGACCGATTTACCCATTAATATTGATGTTGGTGCTCGATAACTTTACACCTTATAGCATCATCAATGAAAGGACAATGGAATTCGAAATTTTAACCTCATAATTGAAAAGGACAAAATGGGGAGAGCAATACAGCCCTGCCCATACGTTATTACTGGAATCCCAGCGAATACAGGTATCGATCGGTAAATGTTTTGTCTATTTGGTTAATGTCGGTGGTGCTGACAGAATTCTACAGTCATGGTTTGGCCTTGGAAAACAGTATGCCACACCCTTGGTACAGTCTTATGATATAGATATTAATCAACCATATTCTTAGTCAAGGATGGAACAATCAGTCTGACTGATTAAGTGACAAGCTACACCAGAAATTACATTGTATATTTTATTGTAAGGGTCCAATCTGTGACTGGCAATTTCAGTGACTAAAATTAGCTATAGTATTTGAGTAGAAAACTTGCACCCATATGTGAGATCTTAGATGGGAAGAAATATCTGAAGGGTATCTGGCACATCATTATAAATGAGACTTAAACAATAGCAGTAAGGCACAGAAAATAAAACAACATTTTTTTTAAAGGTAGGATGATAATAACAGGTATAACTGACTGAGTTCACACACTTTACATATAAAACCGTCATACCTTTTCTGTAGAGAAAGAATGAAATATTCTTAATCCACACACAGAAAGACACAACTGTACAAATACAATGGTATTGGTGAAAGTAACTCCCTATATCAAGTACCTCTGAGTACAAAGAGGGTGTTTGTCATCCATGGTTGGTAAATTATGAATTAGATCTTCTCAAACTGGTTGTGGTTTTAAAGCGATAGGAACCCTGTCCACCGTCATACACTGATTTCAAAATAAGCCTTCGAGCCTACTTCCAAGTCTGAAAAAAACTATTCTATAATGGCTGTGTGAAAACCTTTAGGACAAATAAATAAAAATATGAATATCACGGTGACTTTTCTCTCTTTTCCATTCAGGAAGACAACAAATGCATGCAAAAGATCAGCTTATATGAATTTCCTCAGACAGAAACGATTCTTGTTGATGATTTAATACAACATGCAAAAATAATCACCTCATATTATCTAAGTTATGATCATTTCTTTCCATCCATTCAGGAATTTCTGCATTTCCCAACTGAAAGTGGCTCAGTCCATTAAGCTACTGAAACTATTCCAAAGCTTTAGGTTATAAAAGCAACAGTAATTGGCCAAAGTGTAGTGAGAGATATGGTCTAGCACATCATGCAAACCATTGAAAGGTTTGAATTTTGACAAACTATACATGTTCTGCTGCAAAACCACTGCGACATCTATTTAGCCCTTGCAAAACGCACTACAACTGTTGACTGTATATACCTAGCTTACATTCAGACATTATGACTCATTTCATGCCTATTATATGCACTCATTTTATACCAATTATTATTATGCCTGGCATCAACAATTTGCTGTTGAGGGAAGATATTGCACAGCAAACTTTTATGATGGATGATGCCCAAGTCAGACCACATCTGAACGCACCTTAGGTACAAGATGATCATGCTAAAAAATTATGTTAACAACCCACCATCACAAAATGATTTCTTTCACATTAGACAACACTGAATTGTATCATTTGAAGAAAAACAACAGTCTTCATATTTTCTCACATTAGATCTTCACCTATACAATTCAAAAGAAACTGAAGTGTATATTACTATCCACTTGTTTATAGTGGTGCAAAGTAATATCTGTTTCATTTTCCAAACCTATTTGATAACATGAATTAACTATTCACAGCCAACACTAAATTCAGATTTGAAAACATGTGCAACTGTGTACCTAGGGGAATTTGCAATTAATTGCTATCCAAAGCCCAGCTCGGTAACAGTATGAAATTTAAGAGAGAAGATTATGGTACATAACGAATTACAACACTCTTTGATCTTTGTGAAGTTTTCAGTTTTCTCAACCTACATCTAAAGGCTGTCCAAACATGGCCAAAAGAGAAAATAAAATGGCTGAGTGAGCCAAGTAATGTCAAATTACCTTACTGAATGTAACAATACTGGCATAAAACGTGAACAACATTCCATCTTGCAAATAATATCAATTATCACAATATCTTACTTTTCTTTAGTGAAGCCCATGAATGAGTGGAAAATCCAATCACTACTTAGAAGTCCTCGTAGGAAAAGTATTTATAAAGCAACTATCAAAGTTGGAATAGTATTTTGTGAGTGTTAAATCTGAATATGATCAAACGCATTTAAGAAACAGACTGCTGCAAGCATCTCATTCAGTTAACTACTGATGATTGTATTTACAATTTATACTTTTCATTCATTCTGTTGATACAGGATTATTCTATGAATTTAATGTCACTTGTCTGAATAGTTTACTGTCACATCTCTTGTTATAAAAAGGACTGGCCAGTTTTTTTATCCTACATAGTTCTTTTCCGCCAATGTGAAAACAGAAAAGCCACATGAAAATGCATTTTTTTGACATGCATGACCTGTTAGTGATGTAACTTGTTGGCATGATTAATAGGAAAGCCCTTCAACGCCTATAGCAACATCTCAACCTACATTCATGAATGTATCTGTAAATAATGCTGTTTTATGAAAGCTCCTCTGCAGTGATTTTTCATGTCCGCTATTTAAAGTGGAAACTGGACAAAATACAATCTTAACAATTGCTTTTCTCACTTCGTTGATGAATTAATGTTAAAACCAGTGGGGCAGCTGGTGGATAAGGGCACACTGACAAATTTCAGTGAATATCATCACATATCCATAAAAATGTCCATGCTTTAATTTGGCATGTGAAATGCGGATCAAAGCTGGAATATTTATATATATTTATAGCAAATCTATAGATATAATGTAGATTCAACTGATCACAATGAAATGATTAATACTTATTATGATTTTAAGAAAACAGTCAATAGAAAATGGATATTATATCAACCTCTTGACAAAAAATGCAAACAAGAAACCTTCAAGAATTTCCAGAATTATCAGAATTGATGCTGCTCCTGGTACGATTGGCCTTGAGTCGCCAGTTAATTCGCTTGATCCAGTCTTCCATATCTTGCTCCGAAACAGAATACAGCAAGAATACACGCCAGCCCATGTCCAATCGAATCACACAACTCTTGTCTTTCTGGGAGAAGTCCTGGGCACATTCTCTGCATTCATGCAGATCTAAGACACGAATCGGATTCTTGCTGAACTTCTGCTTGAAATATTTCAGCTCATTGCGCTGCAGGACAAACCAGCGCGTCCTCCATGTCTTAAAATGGCGGCCCATCTTTGTGAGAAAACCTTCTTTGGAATTTAGGGAAAAGTCTGTATTGATGATTTGAGGGTCATCCGCTGTGCTGAACTCAGCATGAAGAGTGACAGATTCATACATGTCGGGTTCACTGATGTCTCGTGGGTAGGGAATTTTTAACAGCACAACCTGACCTGATTCACCGCACAGGAGAGGTTTGTTCTTGAAATGCTCAACAAAATCTGTCGCATTTTTGAACGTGCACTGACCAAAAATTATTTCAGAACCTGTCCAGACAATGTTGAAGTGTTTGACAGCCTGTTCGCATTTCACAGATAATGCATACTCTCCTGTGCCCTTTGAACTATTCCTCAGCAGGTAAGTACCATCCATTCCATTCTGCATGAGCATACTCTCTGCAGTGTGTCTGCTCAATGTCGGATGGTACCATGGCAGATTCTCAACTTCAAAACTATTGGGAATATTCTCCATTCTCAGCGGTAAACTCTCCTACACTCTCAGGACTACAATGTCACTGTCAGTTCTTCAGAGAAAGTGTCAGCTCAGCTGACATAAGGAGGAAAAGTTCTGAATGAAACACATGTAATGTCACTAGTCAACTCCCATATCAAATCATGTTAGCTAAATTTCATACCATGACAAGGCAAAACACAGGAGTCTTAGAGTCAGTACTTTGAAAACAGCTCTGCCTCAGATCAGTTTCCAAATCTGTTGAAGATTCACAAACTGAGGATGATAAAAATTAAAGAAAAAAAAGACAATCAATTCAAAACCATCAAGACATTTAGAGTTTAAAAACAATCCCACAGTGCACCTCTAGCACAAGGACTATTTCCTGTAACCCCTCCGGTTAGTTCTACCATGGAAAGCAAAGTTTATTATTAGGTGGCATTAAGTGTTGGTTAGCTTTCATTTCATTTAATGGAAGTCTACTAAACAGACTTTCACAGAGGCTGTAATCCAGAAATCATGATGTGAAACTCACCATCACAGGTGCACTGGCATTTCTGTGAAGAATTGCAAACCAAGATGCCAGTAGGTGATTTTTTCTTGATTAAGGCTGCTGATCATAGGACAACTGTTATTTGCAATAGCACCAGTTACCTGTTGATGTCAGTTCCATTCGATACTTTTATGCATGTTCATATCTGAATTTTCTGGCTGCACATAGAATTACAAGAAACTAAGAAGACATTTCTATATAAAATAACTTTAGTGTCAACGCAGAAAATCCAGAAAAGCTCATGTATGAATATATGCACTGAAATATTTAAGAAACATGAATGAAATCTGGCTCTAGATGCCTGGTGCAATCAGAAATAACAGTTACTCGAAGATCGTCACCTTTTACAGAGAAAACCCACCCTTCAGCACTCTAGTGTACTAAGGTGGTGAGTGGCACACCATGTTTTCAGCACTGACCCTCTGGAAAAGAGCCATGTCTATCCTTAATACATGTATTTTCTTCAGTGTGCCAAAGCAACAAATCAATGTGAACATACATCTGACAAAATTTCAGCATAATTCATTGTTTGTAATTCTGATGTGACAGTCCTTCAAGAATTGTAAACTAATTTCCAGCTGCTGCATAATAATTAACACGATCGGTTGAAAATACAAATGTCATGATCTATGAGCCCCAAATCATATCACCATAAAATACATTTCAGAGACTGTACCTGCTTAAAAGAAACCAGGCCTCAGAGTTCTATGCTTCACAGTTTTCTGGACCTGGCAGTCCAAAGAGAAATTCAACCAAACATTTGTCAAGTTCTGGTCCAGGCCCATTTTATATGCTTTAAAAGAGTCATAAAACTATGAAGTTATCCAGAAATGGATAAATACAAGCTATTATTATTGTTATGATGTAAATATACCATACAATCTGGAAATTCTGTCTAGATTATAACAAGCACACATTATATTATATGTAGACAATTGTGTATTACTTTTTCTAGAAAATTCTGCACACCTGTGATGTGGAAAACCTGAGGTCTGGTTTCTCAGGAAAAGAGTTACATAATCTCACTCCTACCGTAAATTATCAAACTGGCAAACACAGCAAATTTCAACTCCCATTTTGACTGATTCTGGCCCCTCTCACAAATTCTACCCTAAATTACAACCCCTTATCAGCTGAAATTATTTCTGTATTTGAACTCAGTGACTTACAGCAATTTATTCTGCAACATTTAACTCTGTGTTTCCATACTATATCAATGTGCAAAAGTACTATTTCCCTAAAAAATGTTCTAAAGGGACGGAGAATCAGACTTCCAGGTTTTGAAAGGGCAAGCACCAAATGGAACTTTTCATAAAATAAATTACCACAGAATGTCAGTAGGGTGTGTTATTCATAAAAGAAAATGAAATTACACTGATGTCACAGGGCCAAGTGGACACAAAGTAAGAAAATACTGTGTTTGATCAGAATACCTTGTTTCAGCGATTTTGCAGAGCTTCAACTCACTGACGACTGGACAGTTTTTAAATGACATGGAATTATCATATACTGAAACTGTAAAATTTCTGAGGATAGTATCCTTAAAATCTCATAAAGTAAAAAGCATGTAAAGTATGAGAGGACATCTCATCACACAGCTGGTACTTGGCCAGGTGTAAGGATGATGATGTCATAGAATGCTGTTAGTTCTTGGATGATGGTGCAGTAGAGGACATGATTACAACTCATCAGCGAGTTGATGGTTTTTTTGTTTTTTTTTTAAATTTCATGACCTCAAAATTTGTTCAAGTTGTATGAATCATCTGCTGATAAGAAACAAGGATGACTAAAACCTTGATTTACATGTATTAAACAAAGGACTGTTCAGCATGTGAGAGAAAAAGACATGATGAAAGCAATTTTCATCAGTCAGACCTGCAACCTCCAATAAAACCCAGATTCTCAACAAATTCTCATGTATCATCCAAACTCCATTTAGAGCAACACCAAAATACGCAAGATTTGAAACACTGAAGATTTAAATCAATTTAGTCATTCAAAACCATTACCTATTTAACATAATATATGCATTGTTTTTCACACATTTTTCAAAACTGAGGTAAATGAGCTCAGTATATTAATTCTGAGTGAAACAGTGAACTGAAATTGGATAGTTTGCTAAAAAAAATCCTTTTAGAAATTTTACACATCCCCCTCAAATTTACGACACAGGAGGAATGTCTCCATCAGGCCATATGACCTGGCCAAAAAACTGCATCTTCACTCAAAACTTGCCCATGTATACATTCTTTGATTTTAATTATAATATTCATAAAAAAACAAAGCTGCTTTTGTCACCAGATTTTTCACATGACTTCATATCAATTTCATGATATCTGATAACATGAGGATGGAGATTAACTACATCTGCAAACCTGTCTTGTTTGACATTTCACGTCCCTCTTTATATCTCAACTGAAGAAAACACTCCTTTCCCACTCTCAACCTCCCCTCTCCCCCAAAAGCTCACATCAACACAATGTATAGGAGATAATTCAGCAGGTATAATACAGAAAACTAATTGCTACTTGTACTGATGGTAGAGTTTGGTACATATACTAGCATTTTGAAGAACAAAGCCAAGAGTCTTGATTACCTTGTTTCATACTTTTACAGGCCCTATTTCATTATCAATCAATAAGATCACTGCCATTGTCATTCAAATGCATTATGAATAAACAAAGAACATGGAACCTTATTTCTATTACTTAATAAAATTGACAATGCAATTAATAAAAACATTCAAGATTTGAAACCTCAGTGTTTTCTCCAGGTTACAAGACTTGGAGGGAAACATTTCTCCCTTGTCATAAATTTGAGGAGATTTGCAAAATGGTAGATGGATTTTAAGTTCTTTTCGATTAATGCAAACCTCAGAGTGCACAAAAGAAAGGGCAGATGGGTGCATGCTCAATGTATTTTTAATGGGATTTTGGAATTTAAGGGCAAGTTATGTGATCCTGCTGCCTGGACTCAAACCTTTGCATTTAAGTTTACCATTGGTAGTTTCTTTATTGGCACCATTATCAAAGATGACCTAGTCAGAATTAGGGGAGAATGTTAATACTGGTATTTAACTTGAAGATTTATTAAGAATACAGCTTCCATAAGACAACAACTATCAAAATGTGAATGTTGTAGAGTCTGAGTGATTTCTGCAGTTTAATTGAACCACAGTGAATTCCTTGTAATACCACAGTACTTGAGATAAAATCTCAGTTTGAGCTAATGAAACGAAAATCCCTATCCAAGGCCATAGCAACAGAAATTTCAATTAACCCACCAACAATTGTCAAAGGACCATCACATTTATAAGAGAGGAAAACAGGAGCCAATGCTATCACAGATATGGAAATTATTTTAAATATTGCATCTTTCAAGAATGATGAAAACCTATAGTGGTGCCCGACTGACCATGGCCTATGCACTGTCAAGGCTGTGACCTAGAAACTCACTCTTTATTGCCCTAATTTCGAATGTCACACAGCATCCTTGCATGGTTTTTTTACTGCATGAAGAGTTCGGCAAGATGCAACTAGCCATATGTACCCATTAAGTGAAGTTCATGCAATTTTTTCGATTAATCACAATTTGATCATTCCACATTCTCATACCACACTGATAAATCATCTCATTTCTTCAATACCCAGAGTTTTCAGTTGTTACTAAAAACAGAATGTTGCAGAGTAAACAAACTCCAATTTGTCACTCTAGATTTGGCACATCTTCTCAAATTCAAGACACTTTTGGTTTGAAAATATCAGAATGTGGCTTTATAAAAGTGTAGAGTCAGGAGAGGTCTGAAAAGTATTAATTCAGCATGATCTACAGTCGGACAGATTGTTTGGCAACTTGAATTCACAAAAACAGATCTTTCATCTTTTGGGATGGTTTGTATACAAAGTACTGACAGAAAAGCATTACTGGCTCCTCTTCATTTTGGAAAAGTACAGATGATAAAATGTTTGAAACTAAAGATTTTGCAAAGTGAGTGAAGGAGAGTAGGACAGACTATGCTTATAAAAACATACTATGTAATTTATGAAGATCATATTTTCACTATTTTCTCTAAACTCTTCTCTCAAAAACTGTTTGTTATAAGTATTGACATGAGCATCAGATATCTAGGTCTGCTCAGTCCATTTTTCTGACCATTTAAACCGTGTTTTACTGGAAACATGAACCATGTTGATTCACAAGAAAATAATGGGATTGGGCTCAATATCAACATCAGTCACAGAGCTGTATTTAGCAATATAGATGTCAAGCTACTTCAGAGTTTTTCTTATTTGCATTAACTTTTCAGGAAGATTACCATTAGCATTCCACACATAGAATACGGAAACTCTTTATCAATGACATTTTTTTTATGTGTTTAAGGTGTGGAGCTAATTTGAAAATCTTCTAACTTTTCATCTTCTGGAGAAGAAACCTGATGAACCAAAGATGACAGTGCACAATGCTGGAATTTTCAGTCTAAATGTAGGAAAGAAAATAAAGCTGGAAAAATTCTGGATGCATGTCACACTTCCAACACATTAAACAACAAGATTTTTTTTACACCTTTTTCTAAGAATTCTGATGATCAAAAAAGTGTCAATAAATCAATCCATGCCACAAGACTACTTTTATGATGCTGAGTTGGAGAGTAGTATTGGGACAGGAAGCGATTAAAAACATGGACATGGAAAATCAAAACAATGGAGTGGGAAAGACTTGGTCATGCTCCTAACATGGGGTTAGAAACTTGTCTCAGTAGATGCTCCTGTCACAACGCATGGAATATGATTAGGGACCAACCTCGACTGATATTCCTGTCTTGATGGGCATTAGGGTTAGAGTTAGGTCTAGGGTAAGGATTAGGGGATAGGGTGAAGTTGTATCAAAAGCATGAATGCCAGTTCCCATTTTTTTTATCAACTTTAATACAGTCGACTCCGCTTAATCGCCTTAGTCGCCTCGTTTCCCAGGGAACCAAATTTTTTCTATATATAAAAGTCACTGGATAATCGCTTCTCACTCTTGATAATCGACCACTTTTCAGCGCCCATGAATTCAAAGATCAGCGGTTGAAGGATTACAGTTGACAAACAAATATGTACACAGACGGTTTAACCGCGCGACGGATAGCAGACCGGTTGACTGAGTGACAGCTGCCACGCCAAAATAGGTGTGATAAACTTTTCCTCCCCATTTCCCCCTCCCCTTGTCCCCCTTCGTCCCACGCTACGTATCACCGCCATCGTCCGTCCGATAATGCTAATGCGCTGAAAACCGTATTGTCTCCTCTCCCCACGCCTTGATCGCGCCTGTCTGGTGTATTTCGGGTGGATCAGAAAATGTGTCATTTTGATGAACGGTCGATTCCAACCGTGCCATCCTACTCCTTATTGTCTGCTGGGCTACTACAAGGTGGCTGATGAGAGAGAACGCGGAGATCAAACATTTTGTGCGCTACAACACCATCAAACTCGAGTCTGTCCTGAGTCTGGCGACGAGAAGGCGTCAATGCATGACATTAAAGAAATTTAACCCTATTACCAAAAAAATATGGCCGAAATTACCTTCTCCTGCTTAATCGCTTCTCCGCTTAATCACCTACTTTTTCTGTGATCCCGAGGAATGGCAATTAAGCGGAGTTGACTGTATCACGATATAAAATAATCAATGAATATTTCACACATTATGAAAATCATCATCTAAACTGTCTTACTAGTACTTGTGAGCATTGGCTCAGAGGTTCTGCGATGGATTTACCACACTGACCCAGTTCAATCCTAGTTTACATTACAACCTTATAAATTTTTTCTTCTAAAGGTTGTGAACTGCATTCAGAAATTTTTCCAAAAATTTTCATTTTCATTTTCTGACACTGACACACATTTTATCATTAAACAGCGTTACTTTGTCTAGTGATGTACCCTGGTTGTTTGGGTTCTGATCATTCTCAGGAACTTTCTAACCCCAAAACACTATGCTTATAGCTATAGGTCAAAGGGCGGTGTGAACTCAAGCATAGAGGGTCAGCTGCTCCTCAGTGGAGACTGAGCCACTGTAAACCACATCAGCATGAGTCTTTTAAATGATCCCTGATATCTAGTACTGAGGAACTGTCTGAATATATGTCACAGATGTGTCAGCTATCAATTCATCACAAAGGAGAAGATAAAGAAGTGATTGTAATAGGTGCTCTGCTTTAACTGTTAAGGATATTATATTCATTTCTTCTGAAAGCAGGGTTAATACAGCTCCTTGAAAATTTTTTTCAAGACTTTTTCCAGACTTTTCAAGACCTCAATTTCAAAATTCAAGACCCACAACTCATGACATGTAGATGTAAATCCTTGTCTTTGTCCAGTTGCGGGGATGACGAACTAAAGCGAATTCCCCTACAAGAGGGCGATTCCCAGCCGATCGATTGGGGTCGCACCGAAGGCGCCCGGCAACAGCAAAATCAACGATATGATAAGATACTGAAAGTTTGCGTTTCGGGTAGTATCGATATTGTAATACAGTAAAACCTGTGATGTAGGGACACTGTCGGGAAATCAGAAAAGTGTCCCTACATCACAGTTGGTCTCCATCGTAGGGAGAGTTGGGTTCTCCAAGTACACCGAGGTAAACAATGTTTCTTATGGCTTATACTTGAAAAGAATATCACAAACTATGAGCCTCATATCATGAGGCAAATATGATGGTACAAATACAAACTGCATGTACAGTATTTAAAGACCAGACATTTGAAAATACTCTTTTACCATTTGAATTATTACAGCACACTGGAGGCCATTTACAGTCACTTTTATTTGGCCCTCATTTAACTACATAATTCTGTTTATCCCTCAATGTTTGTAAAAGAGAACAAAAACGCTCTTGGTAATAGAAATAGCTGAGTAGTAAGCTTGCAATTGGGGTATATCTGTCGTCCTACTGACATTCTGTAAGTTTGTGTGATCAGGTGTCTCTGACCCATCGTTTTCAAACCATGGAAGAAATCCTGACTTAGGTTATATAATTATTCCCGTTCCCCCATTCATGGAGAACCCAGTCACGGATAGTCACGCAGCAAAATTATAAATATAATCCTTTCCGTTCATCAGAAATACAAAGTGATTCCCGCTTGCTTAGAGTATAATAACAATTACGAGACACTGTGTAGTATGTAGGCTACCTCTCCCCTCCACCCCCGATCACCATTTTTTTTTCCTTTTCTGGCCCTAGGCCTAGGTGTGAACAGTGAGTACAACTCACCTCGCGGCGCCGGTTTGTCTGGGTGCGTTCAGGCAAGAGAGAAGAAAAAGCATAATTTCTACTAAAGAGCCTGCGTGGGTGGCTTACTGGATTTTTTCCCCCTCAACTTGCATTGCATTTCCATTTGATAGATTGGAACTTGCTTTTAATGTCCTTTCAAAGTCCCACGTGTCCTTCTCAGCAGAGATCAATGTTAGGCCTACTGATTACTGTACTGCACTTTATTTCTAATCACAGAAGTTTGGGGGTTTTTTTCCCCCGACTTTCTTTTCGTACTTCTAAAGCTAGATTAATGTCGTTTGTGCAGTCTTTTCCTTCTGTGGATTTTACTGCCTGCCGAAGAGGGCATCTTCTGAAGGCAGATTCGCTTCGCTTTGTGGCCCCGCATGGACTTCGCCTCAACAACTGAACTCACCGCCTTTATGCACCTTAACACGTCACCGATACTGAACTTGTCTCTGACCCCAGCATTTTGATAGCACGGAATGAGCTGTCCGGTGTCGGCTACACTAGTCGGTAGTCGCGATTACAACGCAGCCAATAATCAGGGGACAATGTGGGCTTCGTAGTAATACAGTATTGTGCAACCAGAATTACGTCTGTGGTAGGCATACGTGAGACATGGTCTTCTTCCCACCCTGATCTCCCCACCACCACAGTCACCGTGCCATACCCTCTGCTCTTTGATGTAGGTAAAGCGGTGATTGTTGGGACTCGGACTTTCCGACCCGGGAACTGCATAGGGCACACGTGGTCGCTCGTCACAGTGAGAGACGGCTCTTTGATCGGTGTCCGCGCGTTGCGATCAGAGGTGGACGCTGATCGGAGATCGGTTTCAGTGTAAAAACAGTCGGTGAACACTGAACGTGTCCGTAGATCGGAGCGGGTCGCTCGTCGGAGGGGCCGCAGAGGACAGGTTTTACTGTAAATGCAATGACTGCATTCGCGAAAAAAAATTTCAAAATTATAGCGCAGCGCCGACAATAATGAATTTCAAGACTTTTTCCAGACTTTTTGCCTGGATTGTTTAAAAACCCCCGTTTTCCAGACTTTTTTTAAGACTTAAATGGAAATATCGTTTTCCAGACTTTTTCCAGACTTCCAGACTTCTGTACGGACCATGTGAAAGATAGGCAGAGTAAAATGACACTAGATCTACTACAATACCGGTGATTGGTTGGTTCTGCTATCCTTCCTGTCTACTAAACAAAGGTTAACTTTACCTCTTTAGCAATGATGATCAACATAGGTGGAAGTCCCTCACCATAATGTTTTTAAAGATGGGGAGCCTACCCTGAATGCCCATCAAGACAGAGCCCTTACTAAGCCTAATGCCCAACAGGGTGAAGTCCCAAACCCAAATGCCAATAAATGCCATTGCCGCTAATACTGTAATAGAAAAGTGAACCAATAATGGAAACAACAGAAGTGCTGGCCGCTGGCACCGGGCACCGCAGCTGTCAAAACAACTTTTGGGTTGTTATAGTCATGGGAACACAATAACAGCACTGTTAATGACAATGTAAGATTAGATCTAGACTAGATGAATTCAGAACTGTTTTCATGATAGAGGACTGATGAGTTTGAAAAGTGATGCTCTTTTGGCTATCTCTAACACCAGCACCGATGAAACAGTTCATTTAGTCGTAGAAAAGTCATGGAATCATGCTGTCTTTAGAGAAGGCTGCTCTTTCAAGTGGCTACTGAACTAGATTAAGACTAGATCTATCTAGACTAGATCTATGCATGCTGTCTTGGGAATATCACCACCCATTGCATTGCCATTGCCATTGAGAGTCGACTGAAAATAAATCGAGCCAAAATGGCCCTGCTAGAGAGTCTACCTCTGAGTCTGCCTCCTCTCCTCGTAGTCTGGATAGACTAAATGTAGACTAGATTATTTATCATGATTGATGATACTGAATTAGACTAATGAAATCTCTAGCAGCTAGAGACTAGTCTAGCTATTCTCTCCAGAGTTACTCCAGACTATGCTGACTAGACGTCTAGGTCTAGAATCTATCGTATGGTATGGTGGTACGGTCGAATCACATAACAGTATTTTATCCTACCTTTAATATCTCCAGATAATGGAACATACTATGTCCTGATGGAAAGACGGAATGTTTATATCCGGACAGCCGATAATCGATGAATATTTTCGGATCCTATCACTAGTTTCTGTGGCTTGCGTTTTCCCCGGAAAGGCTAACGTCAGTGTTGAAACTGGGTTGTGGGGATTTCCTCTACTGTCCAGATTTTCACAGGCTGATGAATGTTAAATATAAAAATGTAAATCTAAGTTTACTTGTCGCTTGAAATAATCTACACATCTGGGGATGCATGTTATGTATGATATCTAGTTGTTTTATTGCTTACCGTTAAATGTATCGCCATGTGTTCTCAAGTCTGTTTTCTCGATCTTTTAGATTATTAAGACTTATAAACTCCGAGTTTCTGGTAGGCCATACGGGTATGCATACAAGTGCAACATTTTAATGACAATGTAAATAGCAACGAATTTATTAATCTGCAATTAAACCCCTCATATCCTTTACACGAAAAAAATATTTTAAAAGCAAGCCAGGTTACTTGTTACTGATAATCGATCTTTGAAGATGCAAGAAGCATTGTATTATGTCAAGTGCAATTTAGAGTTTATTTTGATTCGTAATCTTTTAAGTAGCTTTTGTTTCTTATTCCGTACGTCCACAGCGGATGTGAAACGCAAAACATTTTCTATACCACAGTAGGTTGATAGAAAGCACAGAATAATAATTATTTTATCCAGTGGCATATTGTAAAAAATCAAAGACAACAGAGATGCAAGACTCTCTTTTGCTGGGAATCGTACAATGGGAAAAATTCTAAAGAAAGACTGGGTTTTTAGCGCACTAACGCAGTATTTCTAATTCCTGACTGTGGGTGCGCACAGTAACACTAAGATGGTGATTCTCCTTTACACCTTGCTGAACTTATACCACACGAGTTTGTCTTAATTGAAGGAGGGCTCAAGTCCTCGTGTTTAGTGAGAAATGGTGAAAACAGGATTAAAGACAGCAATGTAAGCAGTTGATTTTATTGCACTTGCGTGATTCCAGTTGCGAACAATTAAAAATGTCATGCATGAATGAGACCCCTATCATTTGCTTAACATTCCTTTGAGAAGAAAAAAATGAAGTAGGAATGAATCACAGACGTTGTGAGGAGAGGAAGCAGTATATTAAATGACACGAGCTTAAATGTCTTCACATTAATTGACGATTAGCGTTACGGACTGAATAATACTGAATATAATACGAGCAGGAGTGATAAAGGCAAAAAAACAAAAAAAACAAACAAAAAAAAGACAAATTCAAGTGTCAAGAATGCAAAGCCAATAACAAAATCTGTTCTTCTGGCTTCTCTTTCATATCTTTTTCATCATAATCTTTGTTTGGATGATATTTCTTTCTCTTGTACAAAACTTCGTAACAACCATTCCAGGTAAACTTTACTGGAAAATGTTCCGTAATTATAACAAATGAAGCCTGTGAGCTCGATAATAAAGTTGAGCCGTATAGTCATTTTGTTTGGTCACGTGACGTAAATGTGACGCACTTCCTCTTGTTTATGTGTAGGCTGCAAATATTATTATGTCAAGGGTCTATTGAGTCTGGAACTTAAGTTTTGACGAGATGGGTAACACCGATACAAAACTGAACTTTAGGAAAGCTGTAATCCAGCTGACTACCAAAACTCAGGTATGCAGCAGGACGAGGGGAGCGAAGCCACAGTTTGGTCTAGACTAGTCTATGCCATTCTCTGCAGTTTGTTAGCCTGCCCAATCTAGACTCTAGACTCTAGTCTAATAGTCTAGTCATTCTACTTTCTAGTGTCAGTGACACATGAATTAAGATTTAAGTTAACACTAAGACTGTTAATTTTGGTCTTCCAGGCAGCTGGCACACATTCCTCATCGGTGTGCAGAAAATTGACTAAGCGACCTGTGTGCACTGACCAGTACACATGCTGTGAAAAATGTCAAGGCCAATGACATGTCTTTTCAGACTAAAGTCAAAGAGCAGTCAGATTTTTTAGGATTTCAGGGCATATATAGATATGTTATCGCCAATTATTATAGCCAGGCTCATCAGGAGCAGGTCACTATTACTTCCCCATAACCAATGAAACTCCTCGGACTAATCCGGTAATGGTCCCGACAGTCTTTTGTAAACAGTGATGACGTCACTACCGCCATTTCCGAGCACCCCCGATTGGAGTGCTCGGAAAAGGCGGAAGTGACATGGTGATTATCGAACGATGTTTAATATATTCAAGAATGATAGGTCGGCGACCTACTTTAGAGACATTATTAACTAATCCCGTTACAGCCCCGAAAAGCTTCGGGACTATGAGGGAATTAGTTAATTACCGGGATCGTCGGGGCTATTACAGGATTAGAATATATAGGGCCAAACACCTGCACTAATAACTAATCCCGTTACAGTCCCGAAAAGTTTCGGGGCTATGAGGAGATTAGTTAATTACCGGCATCGCCGGGGTTATTACAGGATTAGTATATATAGGGCCAAACACCTACACTAATAACTAATCCCGTTACAG
>JAWQUT010000038.1:674543-717932 GCA_033807755.1 Ellobium chinense | reverse complement strand
CACAGTTTTACTTCTTGTCTTTGAATGAGGATAACTTCTATGTTTATGGGTCATTTTCAATGAAATTTGCATGAGAATTACAGAAATGGATGTACTTTATGGTGATAATAAAAGTTTTGACTTTGCTCTTCATACTTATTTTTTTCCTTCTTTGAATATGTTTGGGTTTGTCATTTTTGGCAGTAAAATCTATTTTTAGTATCACAGTAAATAGGTCACCAGGGGCAGACAACTGCAGCTAGCCCATCAGTGTGCATATATTCTGAAAGCCTATTCAATATCCTACAGAATGATATAACATGCCTTAGTTTGCATGATTTCCTTTGGCCTAAGAGCCAATAAATAAAGGCAACTACGTTCAGCACTAATATGTCTTGAAAACCCATGAACTCCAGAGAGTTAATAAGAAATAAACATGAAACCATAGATGTTCTGGAAAAAGTTAAGGTCAGAGCATCTCATGACATGCTAGGTTTTCCTGCAGTGATTGTTCCTCATTTTCAACTGTAAGATCATCTTCATGGCCCATTGCGCTGAGAGGGTTAGTACTGAGAAACCATGATGAATGTGTGAGAGAGATAAAATACACAAATTTTCCAATTGTGCATTCACAGCCTATTGAAGCTAATGATGAGGCATTCTGGGAACAGTTTTGGTCCGAGAGCGTGACATGTGTCCAGGATGTTTTCACACTCATTCCAGCGGCAGAGATAAGAGCACTGCGTGAGGAGTCACCATCGAACTTAGCAACCTTGTGCTATAAAGCTGTTGAGAAATTAGTGACTGCAGCAGAGACAGGATGCCCATCTCAGCGGGAACAGCAGACAGGTATTGATATATTTCTGCGAATACTTGAGACTTATATGTAACGTACTGCGATCAGTGTCTGCGTAACCAAGCTTAAGTTTTTGCTGGTCTTCAAGGAAAGGTATTTTTAAGATAGATTCAAGATAAATGCTTTAATGATGAGGATTTTTTTTATTACTATAACAGCGAAAAAAAAAACTGTTAATTAAACTATGGATTAAGAGAGAAATTGTCCAAGTGCACAGACACTTATCGTGTGCAGACAGAGGATTACTAAGTAATATAAACAGCCTCAAAACAAAGAAGAGTGTGCAAAGGTTTTAGTTTACTATTAAGTTTTTGTGTTAGAATGCAGATGTAATCAAAGATTTCAATTTTGGAGGTACACAGTAAGGGGCAGTTGAAATCCTGAATCAAGCTGAGGGAATATGAAAGTTTGAAATCTGTTCTTAGTTAACCATAAAACCACATCAATGCAGTGACATCCCTGGGAATTACTTTTGTAAGAAAACTCTTTGGCAGGAACATTGTAATTAACAAAAGAAGGAAACAAATTTATGTTGACCTCAGGGAATTGGTGGTCCGGCACCATTCAGTATATATAGCAACTGTACACAAATATACTATACATAGATATTACATACTTACTGAAACATGGCTGCTAATTTTCATAACACAAAGCCGTCAGCACAGCAAGAGCACCCTGCAGCATCAGTGCATTGCACTAATTGATTCCTATGCTGGATTACTTGCCGACTGAGCGTTCTGTAGGTAGTCTTGTTCATCATTCATTTCACTTGTTTGAGCAAGGAGTGGACTTTCATGTCAGACATAGATAATAGTCAGAGTCAGAGCTACTAAATCCAGCTCTGGCACTAGAAGATTAAGCCATATGGATGCTATTTTTGCCTGAATTTACTTAGTGAGGGATGAAAGTGAAGGATGTATCCTCAAGCACTCAGTATAAACCACCAGATTTCAGCACCATCTATTGAGCACAGACCTGTCACTTGAAAAATGACTCATGAGCAGTATAATCCATCTGCTCCCTGCATCAACTTTATAGCGTCATTGTAGGGCAGTTATTTTGATGAAGACAATTTCAGTGACTGCTTTCAGTGGGATATATGTTAACAACTCCAGTCGCAGGGCAAGGTCATCAACTATGAATATTCTGCTCCATTTATTAACTGGAATAGACTAACTATCTACCTTGGTCAACATTCCAGCTGATGATGAGGAAAATGGGAGCTTTTGTGTGCACCGTATTATGGGAAGCGTGATCCTAAACCTGTCATGATACATAAGGATTAAAGTCTGGAGAGAAAAAATTTGCACCTAGTTCACCCTTCCTGGAATTGGAGTTGTAAATTAAAGAGGCAAGTCCCCTTTCTTTGTCTTAAAAGTAATTGGCAGACTCCTCTGTGTACATTTTAGTTTGACCCTGTTTACTCTTTTCAGTTTTAAACTGTGTTCGGCTGCTAACACGCATCCTGCCATATATCTTTGAAGACCCAGACTGGAGGGGGTTCTTCTGGTCAACACTCCCAGGACAGGAAGAAGAAGAGGCAAGAATCTGTTCAGTTTGATTGAGTAATGTGTGTCTGTGTGTGCTTTTTTTCTCTCCCGAAGGATTTCCATACTACTCCTTCTGTCACACTGAAACATGGGTCCTTGCTAATTTTCTCCTGGACTTTTAATCTTTGCCTTTTTTTTTTTTTTTTGAAATAGGGAAATAGTTACCATATAATCTTCACAGTGATTCTGTTTCTTACCAGTATGGCATTTTGATTTTGAGCCATGATTTCTTGCAGCAAAAATACTTTAAGGGAAGGAGGGGGTGAAGTAGGTGGGAACGGACGGGTCCTGAAATTTGAAGATTTCCATAAAAATACAGATTCTGCGATTATTCCATTTTCATTAAGTTCAACCATTTCTGCTTATGACTTTACCCATTAGATAGCCTATTATGACCCCTTTCCCCTCTAAATGACCCTTTTCCTGGTCACCAGAAAATGATACCCAAACAGCGCTCAAACAGTAAACATCACTCACATTTGTGGGGCCTTTATTGGCGCAAAAGTGAAATATGTCAGTGCAAGAACAATACCGCCGAAGCAAGCGAAAAGACCAGACAAGAGAAGGAGGCTGAAGAGGGAGGGCCAGCCTATCAAGCAGGACAATTTTGAAGCATTTAGACTCCAATTTGCACATTTCAAAATCCTATAGCTGACTACCTATTAGAGATATAAAAAAAATGCAGCATATGTTGGTTCAACAGATGTTGAATTATGTATTTGTACCAAATTTCAGATTGTTTTGTTGAAAAATGTCGGAACCTTAGGGTTTAGAAAAATTACCATTTTTCCGATGCCGTAATTCAAGATGACGGTGCTGTTATGGCAGCCATAAGAAAAATTCAATTTTTTTTCTACTGTTTTCCCCTAATTCAGACACGCTGAATCCAATTATTAAGGTTGAAATTGTTCATTTCCAAAAGTTTAAAACTTCACTTCCAGGACCCTCCTCCTTAATATGTGTTGCATTTGGGCACTCAGTATAAATTACTGATTATAAAGATGTAAGATGATTAGTCAAGAAAGTTTGGTCGTATTAGCTGATATCATTTTTCATTATTTTTTTTCTCCAGGGTGACAGTCCCCCTTTGGCTCAGTCACTGATCACAGCTGTTTGTGTGAGTAGTTCCAGCCTACTAGCTTTTCACATTTTGACCTACTAGTCATGTGTACATGATTGTCATGAAATGATTCTATGAAAATTCTTTCCCTGTCCCCTTTTATTCTCGAAGAATCAAGCATTGCATAAACTCATGTTAGTTTCATTATTGTTAGTAATGAAACTGGCTTTGTCTTGTTTTACATAAAGACACATAAAACTAAACATTCTGTGTTTATTATGTGCACAGAAAAATAAATAATTTTTTCCTTGATATTCACTCTGTTTTATGGCTTTTTTTTTCAGGATTTGCTGTTCTGCCCAGAATTCACAGTAGCCTCTACTCGAAAGTCAGGACCAGTAAGTTTTCTGTCTTTCCTAATCTGAGCAGCTCTGGTTTTGATGAAAGCATCTGTATATGATAATGGAACTTTACAAAGTTGATGTATAAATGAAGAACATTTTCATTTCAAATAACTGACAAAACTGAGTTTATAGTGATGGAGTCTGCAGTAATTTGAGCATGTCATTAATTGTGTTCAAAACTAATGAAGGAGTCAGTTGATTAAATATTCATTTTGTGACTATTACTAGAAGTAAGTATAAGAGAGTCATACTTTCCAGCATATAGTATGTCGCTGGGATTTTGTCTTAGTGTTTTTAAAGCACTTTATTATGTTCCACCATAGGACAATCCAGAAGATATGGGCACAATTGACAGTTGCGAGTACATCTGGGAGGCAGGGGTAGGCTTTGCTCACTCACCCCCACACAACTCATTCCATGATCAGAATCGTACAGAGCTTCTCAAGCTGTTGCTCACATGTTTCTCAGAGACGATGTATCTTCCTCCTGTGGGTGAGTCATGCCTCTGATGTGCGTATGTTGGCTAGAGATTCCGAGTGCACACTTCTGAAATCTGTGACTTTTAACCAAAACCTCTCCAGTATCTTTTGTTGATCCTGAAAACAGCACTGGTTGCAAAATTAAATCTCTGAAATTACAAGGAACAGCAAATAAGGTCCCACTTCTGCGCAATTATTTTGTACATAAGTTTTCTGTAGGAGGTTACATTAAAAGATAGTTCATTACGGACTTCAGTTGTGATCAGAATTAAACTTGGCCATAATTTGCCTTTCAGCTGATGCTCATACAGTTCCCAACCAGTGGATTCAGTTCTTCACATCAACAGAAAACAGGTATGTTGTCTGACTGAAATATGAATAGATTTGTTTTCTGTATGTTGTGAAATTCATATGCTCTATGCATCTAACTATGTGAGGGATTTCTGGGTAAGCTCACAATGCCAAGGAGAAACACTCATTTCATATAAACAGTGAAACATTGAATTTCTTTGAAAGGCATGAATCTTTTCAAGGATTATGAGCAGTTTTGATATTTTACATTGCATGTGAAATCTCATATTTGTTTTAAAGTCAGTCAGGCTGCCAAATTGTCAATACTTCAAGCTGTAAAGTTTGCTTAACTACCATTCCCACATAATGCAAGCTTAAACTGACCATTTCATATTCTTCATTTATTTATTCAGACATGCCCTTCCATTGTTCACATCGCTTCTGAACTGCCTGTGTTCCTACGACCCTGTTGGCTATGGTGTCCCTTACAACCACCTTATGTTTACGGACTCCCGTGAGCCACTGGTAGAGGTGGCCCTACAAGTGTTGTGTGTGACAATGGAGAATGACTCCAACAGCCAGACAGTGTCTGTGGATGGCACAAGTGGTGGGACAGCTATGGATCAAACTGGGGAGGTGAGAGAAGTAGCTGTTACACTGTTTTTCATTGAATCAGTGCTACTATAACAAGACTTTAGAAAGTTACTAGAAGGATCAATTCATGAGGGGAAAGCAGTATGGACAGTCAGCAGGGAGAATATTGTTGGGTTATGAATTGAGGAACAGAGCACTTATGGACTTCTCCAGAGTGCAGTTTTTGTTTCTATCCACAAGTAAACAAGGGGGGAATGCAAATCCAGGCCAAATCAGTTGTTGGAAAAGCTACTTTTTCTTCTCCACACACCCCCTCATTTTTTGTAAAATAATGTTTTATTGCAAGTATTTTTTTGCCCAACTTGAGAACATAAACCATTGTTTGCAAGCTTCTTATCTTTCACACCAACCAGTAAAAATTTCTCAGTGATCAGATTTGGAAGGACTAGGCTGTTGCAATTTGAGAATACAGAGGAATATTTCTTTTCTACTCATGTGAGGCACCTAAGAATAGAGATATTAGTGAAGTCTTCTTATTAAAAAATAGAAACTTACTAACCTTCTTTTCGAATTTGCAGGGTGGAGGATCAGACAATCTGTTTTTGAATTACTTGTCAAGAATCCACAGAGAAGAAGTGAGTATGAAGATTACCTAAAATTTCATGTTGGTTTAAATTGTAAATATTAATGACTGTTTCAGGTC
This sequence comes from Ellobium chinense, assembly GCA_033807755.1. Classification (NCBI taxonomy): domain Eukaryota; kingdom Metazoa; phylum Mollusca; class Gastropoda; order Ellobiida; family Ellobiidae; genus Ellobium; species Ellobium chinense. The sequence goes on along the minus strand of JAWQUT010000038.1, from coordinate 712,016 downwards.
TATGTCACATATTCATAGTAGTTTTTAATCACTGATTCATCTCCACGTTTTAAGGTCATCATTTTTCTTATTGGGAATGTATTATGACAAGTGACAAATTTGATAGCAGTGATATTGGAATCTCACAGTTGATATGAATTCACATAATTACTTTAACACCCATACAAAAAGATTATTTTGATAGCTTGGACATCCTAATGTGATGTAAACTGTGACTTTCCTTTCAGGACTTTGCATTTGTTTTAAAAGGCATCACTCGATTGTTGAACAACCCCCTTCAGCAGACCTACTTGCCAGGGTCATGTAAGAGGATTCAGTTTCATCAGGAATTGCTGGTTCTGTTTTGGAAGATGTGCGATATCAACAAAGTGAGTTTCATCATTCAAGCTCACATCATGTGAGATTCATCTGAATATTGTTAAGAAAGTTATTAATATCATTATTAGTTGCCGAATGATGATAGTCTCATGCCTGAAATGCAGATTTATGGTAAAGTGGTAAAATTCACTTAAAACTTCAAAATTCACTGAATGTCATTTCATCATAGTCAAAACATGGACAGATCAAACATTCATGCTTTTACAGTTTGTTTAGCCTAGTTTAATCCCTGCGCTGTTACCAGCATTTCCCCCCTGTGTCGTCATTCCCTAAAAATAGAAACAACCGGCCCATTATCCAAAAGTGCGTTTGTGTCAAGATGTACGCAAAACAAAACTGATTTACCAAGACTTACAATGTATGTCAGCAGCGTCCTGGACTCCACAGATTTAATGATGTACAGCATACATCAAAAGTGCAATCAAGGGCTTAAAGAAAGGGGACATTTCATCCCAACCTCAAGAACCATGACAAGCATTTTATCCTCCCGCTGCATTAATCCTACCACTAGATATCTACATCTTAAATGAATTCTTAAACAATAATATTTGTCCTTATTCGTATGCCTAATCCATGATATTGAAAAAAGGGTGATCATTTGTGATACCACATCTTTTTCAGAAATTCATGTTCTTTGTTTTGAAGAGCAGCGATGTTCTTGACATCCTTGTTCCCATTCTGTACAATCTGAATGATGCACGAGCAGATCAGTGTAAGTGTTTCTGTGATTGAATGCTGCTTTCTATTTGTACCTTTGGGGTATGGAGTGGAGGGGGGNGGGGGGGGGGGGTGTGCAGGGATGAGAGAGCTGTTAGTGAAAAAACTTTGCTGTATGGTGAGGTGAAAGATATGAAAGACATAAACAGAGACAGAGGAAGTAATCTGGTATCAAGTTTATATAAGAACTTAGCAATGCAACAAGTGCAGTTTTATTTTCAGCCAGGTTTCATCTTAACATTTTTATGAAGAGTTCAGCCTAATGCCCTGCTCAGAGTAAATGTAAAGAGCATTGGTTATTTTGTTCTGTAAGGTTATTCATAACTGCAAATCAGTTTTTGTTTCTCAGAGCTCAGAAGATGTTTTAGTTTTTTAATTTTTTAATCTTCTTCACAGCTCGTGTTGGTCTGATGCATATAGGTGTATTTATCCTGCTATTGCTGAGCGGAGAGAGAAATTTTGGAGTGCGCCTGAACAAACCATACTCAGTCCGAGTTCCAATGGACATTCCTGTCTTTACTGGCACTCATGCAGATTTTCTTATCATTGTAAGTTATCTACAGTATTTTATTTGTATTTTTATCAATGGGGATTGTATTTTTTCTTTAATATGTGATGTGAAGCTTAAAGCAATTGGAAATGACATTTGAGTATAGTGATGATTTTCAGCATTGTTTCCATGCAAAGAACCATAACATGCTAATTGAGTCTGTTTTTGTTTTGTTTTTCAGGTGTTTCACAAAATTATCACAACAGGACACCAACGCTTGCAGCCTCTGTTTGACTGCTTACTTACAATCATTGTTAATGGTGAGTCTTGTCATATTATGGAATCTTCAAAGATGCCATTTTTAGTCTTCCTCATCATCAGTCATTTTATCTTCTTAGCCATGTTGAAGAGATTAAAGTTAAAATAACCACCAAGGTTTGCGAGCGTGAGAAGTTTTGAAGATTCATTCTCAATCAGATACTTTTATCTACTATACAAAAAACCAGGTCAGACAAAAATTTTGTCATGTGCAAGATTTGAGCACATGATAAAGGAATGAACTCTGTGTCGCAAAACACTATTCATGAATGGGGAAATTAATGGAGCCTATATCTTTGACTTTTGACATATTTCATCTTTAGGTACTGTCATCAGTCCTCATGACCTGTACACCTTTATCATTTTCTCTCCTAGTTTCTCCATATTTGAAGACCCTGTCAATGGTTGCAAGCACTAAGCTTCTACATCTACTTGAGGTAGGCAATATGTCCATGGAATTGTGTCATAAAATTGAGTTGTGTAACAAATACATAGGAACTCAGTTACAGTCTGCATGATACATATTCTGTGAAAATATCTCATAGCTGCGACAACTTGATAGTCTCAAAATAAAGTTGGTCCACAAGTGAATTAACATATTTTGTTACTTTGAGGTCAAATCCTTTATCAATGAAATATGATAACATCATTACAGAAAATACTAGAAAGTGTGTGGCAATTACTCGTAAACTGAAATATTTCTTATTTGTTCCAGTTTTTTATGTTATAAAAGAATAAAGGGGTAGGCCATTATATTAGCACTATGCCAATGTGCTTAATAAGAAATACCTGTATCACCATTTTGGCAGTAGCCATGTCTGTGTTATTTTCCTGATTTGGAAGTATTTTAAGTGGTCACTTACCACAAGACTTTAGAATGTACAACTGAATTATAATAAATGTTTTTGCTATCATTATAAGAGAGATTTATGGAAGTCTCTTCTGAATTTACTTGTTATATCTTCCTCAGGCTTTCAGCACCCCTTGGTTCCTGTATGCCAGTGCAACAAACCATCACCTGGTTTTCTTCCTGCTGGAAGTGTTCAACAATATCATCCAATATCAGTTTGATGGTGAGCTTCCATGTTCCCTATTGTTCCAACTATTTTAAACTCAGTGTTGAAATGGGTGGTGATAGGTCTTTCATATTAGTCATATAGGAATAGTAGTTCGTGAAAGGAAATATATGTATTGATAAAGGAGTCACATATAGATTAGATGGATGGTGGTCACATGAGAAGACTTTTTTTTAATATTCATAACCTTTGAATACTGCTTTGTTGGCTCTTAATAAGCTTGCACATCAGTGTAAATGAAGTATATTTAATCGGGCAGAACTCATCTTTTACAGTGTTGTTCCAGAAAAATCTTACAGTTTGAAATGTGTCCCACATTTTCCTCCTCCACAATTTTGAACAAGAAGTATACTCTTAAATTTTTCGTTAACAAATTTGTCTATTGATCTCTCTTGCACAGGCAATGCGAATCTCGTCTACACCATCATCCGCAAGAGGAATGTTTTCCATCAACTCGCCAACCTACCTATTGATCATTCAGCCATCGCCAAAGCCATGACTAAGCGGGGCAAGAAATTTGCTGCACCTCCTCAGGACACCCATGACCCCCAGACTATGGAGGGAGCCCAGCCAGCTCTGGAGGCAGAGCCAGGCACTCTGAAAGTGTCTCTAGCAGCAACTCCTCGTAAGTCTTATAAATGTCCTGTGTTTTTTTGTGTTATATGTAACACTCCCTAATCATGCATATGAATTAAAATAGAAGGGGTGTAGGGAGGAGGAAAGGAGACACTAGTACTGATTTATTGATGGTAAATTAAGGCTCATTTTACTCAAGTATATATTTCATTTCTGTTTTCATGGAAATTCTGATCATACAATATTCACTTTAAACATTTTTCTGCTATTTGGACAAGTTGTTCAGGATTTTTTTTTAAAGTAACAGCAATTAAATAGACTTCAATTCACATTCCAGGCTTAGCACAAAAATTGTCACAAATTAGAAAATAGGTTACTGGAGTTGCCAGATTGTACAGTCATTCAGACATTGAATGCTGTACATCTGCTGCACTCTGGTAGCAGGACTAGCCATATTTTTGGGAAATCTAACAGGGCTTCTAATTGCCAAGAAGCTTATACTAAAGTTTATGGGCAGTTTAACACACGTTATACCCTGGCTCATTCCTTGATTGTATTAATATACCTTTTTATAGTGACCTGCATATCTGACCTTGCTAGCTCATTCTCATTCTGTTGAACTTTCTCAGGAATTGACAAAATGACAGAAAAGGCAGCCCCCGATGACAATCACCGACAGCCCACACTGAAGGAACTGGCTGAGTCCAACGGGCCTGAGAGTGTCCAGCCTCCAAATGAGATTGAAGATGTCGCAGAAAAAAGTGAGGGTGAAGGGGCCTCTGCAGCAGAGCCAGAAAGCCCATCCAAGACACAGAAGTCTAGCCCAAAAACTGAGAGACCAGACAGTGCAGTATGACATTTTTTTGTTTTTTCATTTTCATTTTATAGCTCTCACAATCGACTTCCTTTACCTGCAGTCTGAGTTATATGAACTTCTGCTTTATAGCAACATTTTCCAACAAAATACCAAATTTCTCTATAAAAATAACTGGATAATGGCATCTTTGTTTAATTGCGTCATTTCACATGCTCCAGAGGAGTTGCAATTACTCCGAGTTGACCGCAGTATCATGTGAAAAATCATGATCATCACCCATGTCATTGATTTGGAACTTTAAGATTCTACATAACACATCGCCATCACTTTAAACATTTTTTCACAGGAACTGTTGCAATCAGTGTTTGATATATATACAATGATTTTGTTAATCGTAACTTTGCGGTTGTCAGTCTTTGACCTCAGTCTTTCAGCTCTCTCCTACAGTTATTAAGCAAAAGAAGAAATCTGTAGTTACAGCATTATTATTCTTAATCTGGATAAAGAGAATTTAATTTATCATTATGAAATGAGTATTGAATATTACACAGAACACTATAACCCATGAAGACTGAAGAGCATTCTTGCTGTACATTGCTTATGGCAAATCATAATTATTTTCAAATACTTCAGTCATAGAGACTTTCTTTGAACCCATTTACCATTCCCCGTTTCAGTCTTCTCCACCACAGACGCCCACCACCCCAGGATCAACACCTAAAACTCCGACAGAGCCTGGCCGACCCCAGCCCTTTAAGACAGGAGCACCAGGCCAGTGGGTGGCTACTCCTGAATGGGTAACTTTAATTCATGTGGTTGTCCTTTATAATCGTTTTGCTCATTAAAGGGTAATTGCTCTGCAATGATTAGTTCCGTGTGTGATTTTAATGAAGTGTGATATAAGTCCCAGTGTATCCAAAAACAGAAGCTGATTCAATTCTCCTGTGTGTCTATAATCTTCTGGTGTGTGTTGGTTTGAAACACCCATTCTGTAGATTTCATACAATGTTGCTTATACTACTTAAAAGTATAAGTCGGTGACGACAGTTTTCAGAGAATTTCTGCTTCTCAGAACTTTCTTCCAAGTTAAGCAATTACAGTTTTCTTCAGTGCAGTCTTAACTTGCCATTTTATCTTGTAGTGAGAGAGATTTTTTATTGAAGTATTTCATAGTTTGTGACGTGGTTTCATCCTTATTTTCTGTTCTATCAAGCTGATTATATACTTTTGTTTTTATACAGGTCCAGTCTTGGAAACAGAAGTTACCCCTGCAGACCATCATGAGAATGTTGCAGGTACTGGTCCCTCAGGTTGAAAAGATCTGCATTGACAAGTAAGTGCCACTAACATTTCCTTATGCATGTGCCACTTACATTTCCTTATGCCTGTGTTCATGTGTTTGGTTTTTTTTTGTTCAGAATAAGGTCACATTTTCCAAGATCTCACAAATAAAAGGGCTTACAATTACCAGATGACATTTGTATAGAAACAAAGCGTTCTTTTACCAGAAAAAGGCCATGATAAATGGATATTCTAATGAAGTCGATGCAGTACATACCCATGGGTAGGGTAATGCATCACCATATTTATTGCATCATCTTGCATTTTGGCACGCAATCTTGCATGTCAAATCCAAAGAGAACCATAGCAGAGTTGCACACCAGGCTTGTTAAATGCAAACCGATTAAAAAAAAAAAAAAAAAACAAATGGGATTTTAGATCAGTTGGCCTTGAGCATGCTCCACTGTGCAACACTGGTGCAGATCTCTCTGTATTTAACATGAGAGAATGTATTTTTCTAGGTACATGACGAGAGGGTCCACAACTGGAAAGGCTGTATTAAGTAGGGTTTACTGTAGTAATGCCAAATCTACATTCAGTTAAGCTGTTTGTGTTTGGTTCATCCTCAGAGGTCTGACAGATGAGACAGAGATTCTCAAGTTCCTCCAACATGGTACCTTGGTGGGCCTCCTGCCAGTACCTCACCCCATCTTGATCAGAAAGTACCAGGCCAACAGTGGTACCACCATGTGGTTCCGCACCTACCTTTGGGGTGTTATCTACCTCAGGTGAGTGCTAGATAAGTACGTATGAGTATTATGCCTTGAAGTTGGTAGCTTAAATAAGTGTTAGTGGTACAAAAATATTGCATCAATTAATGTACTCGCAACTTAAAAGCATTAACCAGATCAATTCAATGGAGACTGTTTAGGATACAACTGAAGTAGACACACATTACACATTTCAAGACTGAGACTGTGTACTGGACAGTGATGTAGCACCAGGCCAGAAAACTTGAAATCAGCTGAATATGACATTGTCCACCCACTTTCATCTCTTATGGCCCAACATTGGGTCACCTCCACTATATTTTTTAGGTTCCAGCCACTCTTTTTTTCTATTTCACAGTAGGAGACACAACACCTCTATAATTTTCATGTTTTTTTGTGTTTTTTGATCACCAAATTTCATTGCATTCTGAAAAATTTGGAATCAATGGAATCATAATAAAATAGAACTTTTTCATAGACATAGATACATGGATGGGAACTGTAGATTCTTTGCTCTTTTATTGATTTCTTTAAGGCATTAATATCATATGAAAGTGATTTCATGATGATCTGTGTGAACCTCAAAGGACATGAATTACTTTTAGGCCTGGGATATTCATTGACATGTTTTGTGAGACCGTAAAGCATGTAATGTGCTCCGCAATTTGCAAGGATGGTCATAAACTGTTTTAAAGGCTTGTGAATATATGGAAATTGCAGGCCAACTAAGAACATGATTTTGTTGACTTTTGTGTGAATCACTTCATCTTTGTCCTCTTCAGAAATGTGGATCCACCAATCTGGTATGACACAAATGTTAAGCTGTTTGAAATTCAACGTGTCTGATGAAAACAAGGTTTCCTGACAGCTGCCAGAACTACAGCAACACGTGGAACAGGGGATGGGACATGAGGTCTCTTTGTGGTTAATAAGAAATGATCTTGTTTCACTCATTCTGAATGTATTTACTGTAGCAGCTGGAAGCCACACAGCACCTGTATAAAGAGAAGCAGAATGTTATTGTCAGGGAAACAGTTTAAGGGGAAATATGTCATATCCCTCTGATTTCATGACATGATGTGCATTATCTTGTTTGAACCCTGCACACTCTGAAAAGGTTGCTCCCTACCTCTTCCCCCTCCCTCCCCCCGTGTTTTCAAGTGAAAATCACTATCACTGCCAATTTTTCTATGCCTCTTGCTGCATGAAGAGAAACACAAATCACTCAGTCAACATCCTTCTACACAAGTAAAGCAAGCAGATTTTATTATGGATACAGTCTGTTTTATGGTTAACCTGTGCATTATAAAGAAGAAAAATTCTAATATACATAAGTATGTGACAGCTGCTATGCTGACCCCTCCTTCAACTCAGACCTTTCAGCTGTAAGTAGGTTTTTGAAGCTAAGTGATCCATAACTAACTCGTAGAGAGAGTTACTAATTGCACCAAGATATTGGTTTGGTCTAAATTCAGCAGTACAAGGAGATCAATAAGTGCGCTCTGTGGTTTTCAGTTGCTATGTGGGATTATTATTTTATTGTTCGTTAACTGTAAGAGTTTCAACTATTGAGAGGGGACAGTTTCTCTTATCTGTTATATGGATATCAGCTGAGAATTCTATAATAAACCAGCTGTTTTAATAGAGAAGTTACTGAGCTGCTGTGGGATCAAACTTTTTAAATGCTCAGTTGATATGGATTTTAATTTACTGATTGGGAGACTGCTTTAACAAAGCTGTCCGTGTGAAAAATTGTTTGTCAACTCCCCAAAATTTGCAAATTGCAAAATGGCTTTATCACTTCGTTCTGTTTATTACAACGTCACATTCTGTTGCAGAATTGTAGAAAAGAAACCCATTTTCTGTGTTCCATGGGACAGTGGTAGAAAGTGAATTGTTCAGCCTAAATTGGCCAAATTAGTAACAAATTTGTGGAAAATGTCTAAAGTTGTGAAACTTTGCAACAAACTGCAGCAAAGCCTCAAAAACATGGACATTTTGGGCAATTTGCAAACATCATTTTTTGCGGAAGGGAGACAGACACAGAGAAGGCTCTTTTTAACTCATCTCTGTATCCCCAAACCCCTTCCACGCCCAAATTAATTGTTGTAATGTTATAATTCAGTGTGAGATCTGTTGTGAAATAACAATCCTTTGTCCAGCTTTAAACAGAACTAACAGTATGTTATTGTTAGAATGTTTTTCCTCGAAAGAGCTCAAAGAGGGATGTCTGCAATGAGAACTGAAATTACTAGTCACCAGAATTTTTGTGTCCTATACCAGCTAGAAGAGGAGAGCAAAAGGGTTCTGTGCTTCTCTTGTAGACTAACTTAGACAGCCATCTGTGCAGTGTTGTAGATTATGAAGGCAGATCTTGTGCTCAAAACTTGTATTTTGGAATCTTTCAGCACCGTTAACTTATCTGTTAGACAAGATACAAGAAACTTTATTTGCTCAAGTTATAATTATTATGGGCGTCTGAAATGATGTCGACGAAATTAATTATTAACACAAGGCATCAACATTGTCATGTATCATATCTAAGACTGAAATTTATACTAAAAGGCACCATTTCATGATATTTCGATTATCTTTGGTCCCGGCATTAAAGGTTTCTTTTTGTATATGTACTGCTGTGTTATTGGTAAGTCCAGATCATATCTGAGAGCATGTTTGAAATTCATCAATGTAGTGTCAAATGTGGTTTTGGTTTTTGGAATTTTCATTCTTGAGATCTTCTGAAGTGGTTCTCAATGGGATTTTTTTTCCTGAATAGAGGATTAGGTGTGGAACGTGTACTGGGTATGTGAAGAATGTTTTACCTTTTAGCAAGTTGTATGATTTTTTTTTTTTTACCTGCAGAACTACTTTTATTGATGAAAAGTAATGAAAAAGTATTCTCAGAAAAAAATTATTTATAAACAGAATTAAAAGGAGGTCATTGCTATCTTACATGAGTGCAATATGTCAAGTTGAGGTTTACTTTTTGTCTTGATGTCACTTCTACTGACTTTAATGGATTCTTAAAGGGACAGGGACAATGATTTGCTGCACAGCCTAATAAGCCCTCATTATTGTTTTCAGAAACTTTAAACCACTTATATATTTCCTTTCTCCTGATTGTGTTTAAGGAAACATGGCAGGAATTTCGGGATTTTCTCCCTGCGTGCACTGGCATTACTCATGATGCATGATATCAAACAGCAAGCTAGGCTAATAGATGATTGGTCCAGATAATTTGCACATGCATCTGCACCAATTGTCTGCAAGTGTTGCTCACTTTATGATATCACGCAACATGAGTAATGGTGGCATACGCAGGGTGAAAATCCAGGTGATTTTGGGGGTTTTTTGTCAGAAATGGTCAGGCAGAATTAAAATGTATACTGTTTAAAGTTTTTGAAAAAAAATGATGTTGAATTTTTAGGCTGTGAAGCAAATATTCACAGTGCCCCTGTCCCTTTAAGTATGAAACCGTTTATTGAGGCTTGTTTGTAGAATTATGAGCAAGTGAGGGTTTGTCAGTTGACCAGTTACTGTTCATTTCCAAAGTTCTTGTGAGAGGAGTATGTATTGTATCTGCCTGAAGTGCAGCCAAGGCTGTCATGCATTAACTTTGTATTCAGTTGAAGATGGTTTGAATATCTTGGGCTGATTATTTTGTCGGGTTTGAGATACATTATGTTGTCAGGTGAGAGCATTTTGTAAAGCCAAAGACCTGCTGTGAGGCTTTGTAAGGTTGTGAATGTAGGAGTACTTTATTCATCTTCTCATTTTTTTTTCACAAAGGTTAACAGAAGATTCGCATCATGGAGGATATATGGTGTTTCTATTTGAGACAACACTGTAAAGATGATATTGGTTCATCTATGACCTCGCTTCCAAATTATGTAATTTCATGTATTTTCTAATCTACAAAATCCACCAACCAGCAGATCATAAGCCACTTTACTTTTACCATATATTTACTTTTGTGAGAATATGTGGGATGTTATGGTCACAGGAACTTGGTGTCATCATTGTTCATTTCATTTCTTTCTTTTTTTTTTTTTAACCAGATCATACAAACTGTTAAAAAGACATTGAAAAGAATTTAAGCATCAGATTTTTCGGCAATCTCCTGGGACAGGACCGCTCTTGCATTGATATAGTTCATTTAGTCATTGGTTTAGCTACAAGATCGGTCCTATTCCGTGATTATACCGATTTTTCAGCGTAAATAGAAACATATCTTTTTGTAATTTTGTAAGTTTTTTTTTCCTTTCGTTGTTTCTTAAAACATGTCCTATTATTTACTAAAAAAATAAAAATGAGGGTACATTGTGTAGACCATTGGCCAGCTTCCTTCCTATTAATTACTTCCTTGTGTCAAGACAGCAATTCCATGTGAAAATGAATTTGACATTATTTTGGTTTTATTGGTTGCTGGGGTAACGGACAAGATGGCCTGCCATGGAACGGACCCATTATGACAAAGCAAACACGAATATAGGCATCTTTTGTATCTATAGTAGCCAAGCACACAACATTGGAATGTGAGCAATGGTGGTGGAAGATAGTGTAATTTGTCATGGAATGCTCTCTCTGAGTCAAGAGGTCTGGTTCACCTGGGACTGTGTGATGGTTGTTATTAATATTTCATGATCTGCATTACATTATTGTATAACATACACCACAGAATAGTAAAATGATCAGCAGTATCATGTCTTGAATGTGATATCACAAAATGTGTTTGTTGCCAAAGGTCCCTTGTCTCTTTTTCTGTGTATCAGGAAGTAAATACCAGCAGTAATGCAGTGGTTCCAAGCGATCATTCTGTGTGTCGAAATGCACCAGTGAAACTTGATGATTCATCTGTCTTGCAACACAGATATACTCCCTTCGCAAGTGACTGTATGCATAAAAAATTATGGTGGCCTGAGAATTACTGGAACATAGTTTCTTTGGCAACTTCTGTACTGGTCGTATTACTGTTTTTGGTGTGATTTGATTTTCATAAACCATTTGTTTTCAGTTGGATTGTATTGGCCTCATGTCATCAGAAGCACAGCTGTTGTTACCACTTTTGAAGGCAGACACTGTAGATGATATTATTCCAATAGTTTCTGCGGTGGAACACCCTTGCAACTGCATGTTAGTATGTTAGTACAAACTACTATTATCTGAAGGTTTTTAAGAGGGGAAATGTATTGTTTACCTCTGAAAGTTCAGAAGTTCTCGAGGTATTTGTACAAATGAGGAGTCAATTTCAAGAATCAACATCATGGGAGCAAAAGCATGTTACATTGATAAATACTGTGTATATTAGGCACTTTTATTGGCAAATTTTTGTAGAGGAGCTCATGTGACTTTCTGAGAATATAGTCTGAGATGCAGATGACCGTTTTGGTCTTTGTTCAGGCTGTTTGTTTGGTCCTACGTGGTGTAGATCTTGTTTTCAGATTTCTGGGGTCCTCAGGGCTCCTTATGTCGTGGTATGGTTAGATTTCCCACATGAAGGGATGAAGGTAACAGTGGATGGACAGAGTTTTTCACTAATTGCAGATCTGAAGGAGAAAACAGCTGAGATAACTTTTGATTATCTGAGTAAGGTGATTGTTTTGGAAATCAGGTCTAGAAGTTATTTTATTCATATATATGAATGTATTCTTTTGTGTCAGTATTGCATAAATATTTGTTGAATGTTAAGCCATTGGAAGGAGTATATCTGAGGGTAGGAAGACACCATTGGCGATCATTTAGTTAAAGTGTAAGCATTTAATGTGTGTGCAATATTAAGGTCTCTGCATGATTTTACTTGATGAAACTGTGTTACTTATGCTTCCAGCTCTTCAGTTCATCTCAATTCTCTTTATTTTGACCATTCACTTGACTGTCCATATTATCAACAGCTTTAAAGTAATAATGGCTATGTCCTCTGGTAAGAATGTCTTGGAGGGTTGCCTTCACTCCTATTGGAGTGAAGGATATTCATGAATCATAGTATTTACAATTTCATTGGCAAAGGGAATAATTAGCAAAAAAACATTAGTGATGGCTGTAGAACAGAGTTTGTTTCCCACAGTTGGGAATATAGCTGAACCTTCTTTATTGCAACACCCTGAGAGCAAGGAAACATTGTCAATTTAGAAGCACTATGTTCAGTACTGTGTGATACAGTTTTATGCCAAATGTTGTGATAAAAACTTTTCATCTACATGATGCTTATAAAAACAAAACCTTAACATCCATTCTTTATATAATAAGTGTGTCACTATCTTGCTGTGTGACACAGATGCTGATTGGCGGAATGTGGATGGAATGGATGGTAAGTCATCAGTGACCTGCAGATGAAAGTGTTGAGCATAAAATGTGATGAAAGGGAAACAGGTGCTTTGGTGACATTATGTGATGTATGGAGGCACTTCACTGATGTCCGAAAGTATTCACTTGATTGCTAAGGGTAATCACAAGTGCTCTATGCAGGAAGATATATAGATCATTAACATTGGATTACAGAGGAATACTCAGAACCTGCCAGTATGGGAAAAGGTTCATTCATTCGGTTTGATAGATATTTTCTATGAGCATAGGTCATACTCTGAGACCTGTGAAAATTAGCAGTATATTAGCAACTGATAAATGGAAATGTCTGGGGTGTTTTCAGCTGCATGCAGCAAGGGAAATCTTTTACATTTGACTTTTGTAACCATTTATGTTTGCTTACTGTAGGAATTTACCTTCTGTGATATGGTTTCATGTTTTGTTTGAAAAACGTAATGTCGAGTTTTTATTTTGTTCTTTTTCCTTCCCAGTTTTGTGCATTTTTTTACTATATTTCATTACTCCCAACAAGATATTAGCCATTCAAAAAAAAAAAAAATCGGAATTAAAATTACAGCAATTTCTTTTTCAAAGTAAAATTAATTTTTAACTGATCATGTCCTAAATAATTAATTTATTCACTTGCCGACAAAATACCCACAGAAATTGCCAAGTGATTTGTAGTGTGGGCACAACAGCAACAAATTAACAAGTTGTGTGGAGCTACTTCTAAGAGGATCCTTATAATTCTGAATTTAATCCCAATTTTGTTTTCATACTTTCCCATATTTATGAAGATTCCTCTCTTTAAAATGGGGATGAGGATATGGTATGCATTCTAAACATGACATACTTCTTCACTGTAACAAGGCTTTATGTTTGATGGAGTACAAGTTTTAAAAGATTTCCTCACAGACAAAGTCATTAGAGTGAAGGAATTAATCTTGGGACTTCTTGATGTAGCCTGCATTTCAATATTTTCAGCATATGATGTGGAAAAAGTGATCTCATATGATTACATGTAACACTGCATTACCATGTTAAGTAATGATTGTAAACTGGTTATTGTTTTGTGTCGATGTCAGACAAATTGGCTATCATTCCTCTGTACATACATATGGTAAATAAACAAATCAGCACAAGCAATATTGTCTTTTGGTTCTGGTCAGTGTTCATGTTGAAATAAGAAAAATAGTGTAACTGAAAGCTAGCTAGGACTGACCATCTGAATACTGGCTATCAGTTGACTTGTTGCCTGGTGTTCATGGAAACATATTACAGTATCTGCAATAGTTTTGATGAGGGTCTAGTCCAATCAATCACATGATCACATCATTTTTTTTTTCTGGTAACATTATTTAATTCAGTTGTGCTGGCCACAGGCTGGGGTTATCCAGAATGTTGTAATTAAATCCACACCATTCACCCTCATGTCAACTCCATTTTCACCAAATTATGACTGGCCGCCAAGGTTTATTTTTGCACTATGATGTCTGTGCATATGAAAACACATTAACAATAATTTCATGACAACTCATAACACAATTCTGTGGCCCTATGCATGAATCCCAATAACCCACAATTTTAAGAAATTTATTAAGAAAAACACCTCTGAAAATAAAATGATAAAACAAACTGGTAAAAATACCAAATTTAAATAATACCATAATGTATTCCAAAGAGTTTACTGAACAACCACAAATTCAAGGACAACAGATCATTTATCACTTTTTTTTTTTTCCAGCAATATCATAAGTAGTTGTTTTTTTTTAATGTCGTCACACTCATAAGATAGCTTAAGTCCATTTTTTGGCTGAAGAAGCTGTTGCCATTGGTGCAGGGATCTCAGTCAATGGCATCATTATGTGTGATATTTACTAACTGCATTTTAAACTGCTTGACTGCTGAATAACACTTTTGCTAGTAATGTTTGTGACGTTCAGTAATCAAAACAAACAGTCCTTTCTTCTTTGCTCAAAATGGCAAAAAATGACTTAGGCAATTATCGTATCAGCGTTACGATGTGGGTTATTAGATCCATGCTTGGGGCCATAGAATTTGTGTGCCTTTGCCTTGGTCTTGGCATTATATTTGTGCAGCAAATTAATGGACGGCAAATAACCTGAGTGCAGCAAGCAATCTTCCAGTCACCTCAGCAGAACAGAAATACTTCCTTCTGAACCAATGAAGAGTTCAGTAACTGATATTTGATTCTAAGCTCGTCAGCTGCCAGGCTTGCTTGTGTTAACCACAAAATCGATCTCCACAAATAAAAGTTGCGTAGATTCCAGTAATCACCGGGTGATTAAAAGGTCAAACATGCTCTGTGACAAGCAATGAACCATTAAATTGATGAGATGAAATGTTATTGATGACATAAAACACCAAGTCATGATACAGGTTTCTCAGCTGTAATGTATTGATCATCCTTTGGCGATAACAAAGAATACTCGAAAATTCTAATTGTCAGTCCTGACAAACAAAATATCTCATATATTTTATAATTACATATACCTATCCCATGGTTTGCTATTATTTATAGATATATATATCAATAAGCCAAGCAGCTAAAATGGAAACATTACAGGAATGCAACATCAAGTACAGTGAAGCAATTTGCATGGTTTTGTTCGATTAAATATAGTAGGACCTCACAAGCTAATGTGCTTAAAGAACAGGGATGTAAATGGCACAGAATGGAAATTGTAGAAACTGCCAGACTGGCTGGGAGCTATGCCACTTAACAAACAGGGAAACACTACCAACACACCATGAAAACCACTGACATCAGAAAACTGAAATTCTGTGGCCATCAAAAAAGCGGAAATTAGCAGAAGATTAACATCCCTGACAAAATCTGCTTATCATCATAATAAACTGGTCCCAGGTCCCCTGATTTTCCACATAAAACTCCACTTACAAACTCAAGCCCTGAAAATCTCAAAATTGTGGACTGGTCCCCCCCCAAACTATAAAATCCTATTGTAGTACTGTAGTCATTGCAGGGCAGAGAACCAGCTGACAAAAGCTGATATCATAGGAAGGAAAAGCTGCAACAGTAAGTGGAAACAATCACGATTGATTCTGTAAGTCAGAGCTGATTGTTACAGGAACATAGCATTTGTTAGCCAAGCCATTTTTTGACACTGAATTCATGGTGTAATATTTTTCAGCAATCACTTTTGTTAGCTGCTTTATGATTGTGTTGAATGGCATCATGTCTGGAAGAGGTTAAAATAAATGAAGTTGACGACGTATATGCCTCAATAACAGAAGCATGTAGATGCAGAGGTAGACTATTAATTAAGTGGACACAATATTAACACTGAGGAACAATAGAGAATGAAATTTGTCTCGATTATACACAATTACAAGGGACTCTCCAGCTAGATTCTACCCTTCATGCTCTAAGCTCACATCCTCAGTTGACCAAGCCTGCCAAAATGCTACTGAATAAAGGGTTTCTTAGTCATATACTTGAAGGATAAGACCTGTTCCACACTCAATAACCTTGTTCAGCCACTCTAAATCCATTAAAATTGTGAAAGTCATCTTGGGTGAAGTATTGGTATCCAGGCTGGTTCCCATAGTGTTAAAACAAGGAACTGTGGCTAACACTGCTGTCCTCTTAATCTACCATACTTTGTGGATACATCAAAATCCTACGGTTTAGGACTAAGTTTTAAAAAGTTATTCAATATGATCCACAATCCTGAAGTTTAAGATTAGACAGGGATGTGATTTATAATAAACAGAAAGCAAAGAACTGACGTGTGACATCAGTCTCTAGGGTTATATCATACCTAAATAAAAATGCTAATAAACTAAAATACTAAAAAATATTACTGAAAAAAATTATACATGTTACAGAGATACTTCTCAGAGTATGAAAATGCAATGCCACTTTGCATTGTATCACAGTCTAAATCAGTGAGCTGTCCCTCTTGCTGTTGAAAAATTACTTCTTATAATCTGCTCTTCAGGTAATGGGATTCAGGATGTATTACCTATCCCCCCTCTTTTTTTTTTTGAGCTCAGCTCCACAAGGGACAGACTCAACTTTTAATTAATACACACACACACACACACACACACACAATATATCAGACTGAAATGGCTGACACCTACATGTAGAAATAATAAAAGAAAACAAGAATTTATCAATACATTTAGGTCAGCAGAGTAAAACGAACAATGAAAGTAATGCTTCACACAAAATGCAAGCACCCATTTTACTAACAAATGATGAAATGATTACCTCTGTTCCAATTCATGTCAATTCATGGCTATTAAAATAAAAATTTTGACTAATCCAGCACATACCTCGCAGGAGTGCCAGATTTACCTAAAATGTAGTTCTACAGGAAAGCTATTTAAACATTGATATTGCATAGAAATTCAAATATACAGCATTATTAAAGCTATAATAATCCTGCCTCCCAACCACCACCACCCCATCCTGAACCACCTCTGCAGGCTGGGAAAATTCCACTGTGCAGATACTGTCTTAACTTCAACTATAAATGTCATAATTTATGTTTTTCCTATCGGCTGCAGATGAAACCTTTTCAGTGTTAATTGCTGCATAACTTGATCCCTTAATCAGCAAGCTGTACTTTTCAAGAGAGTCAAACATTTCACTTTACATCATGTCTTTGGTTCAAAATCATCTTTTGAGCGTTTATTTCATAACATTACTTTCTTTGCTACATCATATGTTCACATTTCAAACCTCCACATTTAAGAGGAGCATCAACTGTTGGTCTTACTTAATGTGGACCAGGACAAGATGACCCTTTCCCTCTCAAGAGCATCCATGCAACATATCCACTTTAAAAAAAAAAAGGAACATATTTTTTTCATAGTTTCTGTAAACTTTCACAAAATGTGAATCACTGGGATGGTCTAGCAAAGCACTGACAAGTTCATGGGTAAAAGATGAATGTCTTAACAGCCTCCCTGAAAGTAAATGCCATCAGCTTCTCTATTCAATGGTTTTAGAAAAACAGCAAAAGCTGTGAATGCGCACACAGACTATCCATAAACTATCCCACTCCATCTCCACTTTAGTACAAATAAATTCATGAAGTTTTGCGAAACACTCCTCTGTCATACTTTTACAAGAATTTCAAAGCTTTCAATAGATAGGTCCACTTGAGGGTACATGGAATGTCGGCTAAATTTCTGTCTTTTGCCCCTAACTATGAAAAATATTCAGATCTACAATTTGGGGGTTAAGAAGAACAATGCAACAAGACAACTGAAACAAACAGTGCTATTTACAATACAAAGATAGCACTTAATTATATTAATAAGTTAATTAAATTTAAATATGCGAAATATTCACATCAAAATGTCAGCATTTGCATCAGTGCACAACTTGTGTAATCAGAAGGTTACAGCATATTTCAACATTGCAACAGTAACCAGCGATATGAAACTGACAAGGTCTCACACAACCAATATAATAGACTTACTCTTATTATTATCTATCATAGTATAAGAATATCACTTCACCACCAAGGGCATAGGGCACAGGCAGGGCAATAACAGACTTTTTCCCCACATTTCTTCGAAATGATCTGATTTCATAACTGTCTCATTTAATCCAAGTATCAACAGCGATATCGAAAAGTATCGACAGTATCCTAAGTATCACCAGTATCAAAAGTACTGAAAAGTATCAATATGCCTACCTGTGCAAAGTACAGAATCGAAATAGAATGGATACTCTCAATACTTAAAGCTTAGAGGCTGAGTATCACGATCCATAAAAATTCAGGTATCCACCCACCACTAAGCCTGAACCTTGTAGCAAACAAATATGACAGAAGGTCCAAAGAAGTGTATTTCTGGACCTCAGTGGTCTTTCACTACAAGCCATACTTGATATCCCTGGAAGCTCATATATCACACAATGCTTCCGAGTGTTTTGGGACAAAATGGAAGAAAGATTATTTGTGGTGAGTGACCAATTACAGCAGCCCACAAGCACAAAGGCTGATATGACAAGGTATCAGTATGAAATTAACATCTTGGTTACCATTTGGATATTAAAAAACACAGCCTATCTCACTGCAAACTGTTCCATTACTTATTACATGCACTAAAGCCAACAAATTTCATATATGGTACATCAGGACGGGCCCACTGGTAAATTATCAAAATATTCTAATTGCTTTTTTTTCATCACTTTGAAAAACTTGTGTTACAGTGTCCAGGGCACTCCCATAAGTGCTCTTCTCCTTTTGGCACCAGCCATCACAATGTCTGCTTGGGAATCTGTGCCTCTGAGTTATTGATTCTTCAAACAAGATGTCTTTCTTGCCACCAGCTTTTCTACCAAACTCTCCATACTCACCGAGGTTTCCCATTTTCAAACTGGTATAAGGAGCCTGTCCACCGTACATTTTTTTTCATAAACACTTCTACAGATTCTAGCTATGGATCTTCGTACAGCCTTTTTTACTTCTTTCCCAACAACTGTTTCCTTTGCTGTTCAAGCAAACCCTCCAGGTGATCTGCTCTCTTGTTTGCTGCCTGGTACTGCTGCTTGAGCTGAGCTACCACTTCCTCCTTCTTTACAATGGCTTGCTTCACTCTGCAAAAATATTTTCATTAAGATATTCAGTCTTGCACAGAAATACTTCATAGAAAAAAAAAACACACACACATAGAAAGTTACAAGAGTTTATTAGCATTCCTTTCATTTGAGTCCCCAAAGTACATAGCATAATTTTTTTTTGATCTTTTCATCTGCCTTTTCCTACTTTTTTGTCATCTGATACCATATTTTTAATGCCTTGGAAATGTAAGAAACATTAACTGTGCTGGGAGGAAATATTTCAGGTATTTATTTCTAGGACAATCAAACTACACAACCGCAGCTTTTTTAATGTAATCCATGATTCTGTGATCAGAAAACACTTCAAAAGTAAAACTGCAAATGCAACTTCCTGACTCATAAGCACGGTGTCATACCTGAGAGTTGGTTTCTCTAGAACATTCTGCATTACCTACTGTCAAGATATTTCAGGAGCATCTTAGCACAGATCAAGACTGGTTTGAGACAGCACAACACTGGCTTTGAACAAAGAAAGCTCTGAGAAAAAGGCTAATGATACAAATAAAGGTTTGAAACAATACTCCCATATTCTAACCTTTTGTGCACCTCTTCCATTTCTTCATCCTTGGCTTTTCGGAGTTCCTCTTTCTCAACCTGTGCCTTCTCTAGTTCTATACGATGCCTGGCCCTCAACTCGGAGATTTCATGCTTGATTCTCTTGTTTTCTTCATCTGTTGTCACAATGCGATCAGCAAACTCTTGTCTGATAATATCTGAGACATGGCTGCGCTCTGAGTTCATTTTCTCTAGCAACTGGGGATGAAAGTGAACAGTGATATTACTGCACGCACACAAAACACATGTTATTAATGGGCCATTCCTCACAACTTGTCCAGACAAATGATATTAAAAATAAATATGATTCTGTTAAATAAATGTTGGCTAGCTTTCATCCCACTTTTTTTCTTGTGTGTATCAAAGAAAGAAAGCATTCCATATCCTAGAGCATTAGACATGATTTTGGTATGCCTGTTTGCTGGAGCAACTGACACTGAACAGAATTAACATAAATATGCACAAGATATGTCAAACAGTACAAATGATACAGAATATACTTAATATAAACATGCACAAGGGATATTAAACAATATAATCTTATTTTCAGTGTCATTACTAAGACACAAGTAGCTGAGTCTTTGAAACTGCGCTTCTTCAACTTCTTCCTAAGCTGCAGAGTATAAGCAGAGTATGCGTGTGGTTTAGGACAAGGAAAACGAATGTTGCATTCATCAATTTCTTGTAAAACTACATTTCTTTCATCGTCACTATGATCAAATGCACTACCAATAACATGTAATGAGTAATGTTCTCCTAAAAGAGGCCTAAATTTACCCGAACAAAGACTTACCTTTTTATTGTCAAATATCTCTTGCTCCTTCTGTTTAATGATGACTTTCAATCTCTCATTCTCCCCTTCAACTTCAGTCATCTTAGCCTGTGAAAAGCAGAGTTAAAGATGTTCATTAAACTTTTTTCCAAATGAGGTGTTGCATATACAGGTATCTGAATCATTTCAGCGCACAGCATGATGATAAATTGGTAGTCTATCAAGTATTTATATCACAATCAAGTGTTTAACTCTTAAGTGCAGGGATGCCACTCACTTTTCATAAAATTCTCTGAAACTTTTGCAGCCTTGCGGGAAATCATGTGGACTTGGTGTCTTTAACCTGAAACCTCTACTTTTAATGAACCAAATCATGTTTAAGCTCTAAATAAAGCTTCTTAAACAATAAAGAAATAAAGCTATCTCTCTAAAATATGAAGACACATAAATTTACTACATAATTATACAGAAGAGAAATTAAAAGCAGGCCTGTCAACCCCTTATTATCATGGATCAGGCAGCAGATATGGCTGTTTGAAAAAAACTCATCACACAGTTTGATTCTCCTGATTAGTCATTCAAGCATTCAGTTCAGAATTTACGGAACGCATTTACTAAGGCCAGTAGTGACCTTTTATTAATTCTAATCTGACTAGCCATAGCCATACGCCAACCGTATTGAAACGCCTATGTCTATTGTGAATACAGATCTAACTGTACGGCGGCGTATCAAAACTTCCGATAAAATTTCAGATCCTGGGAATCTCCTTTCTCCGAGAGTCGTCACAGGTTCTCGACAGACCTCGGATGGCATTCTCGAAGCCGCCGATATTCTCGGATTTCCAATAATTCTTGGAAGAGTGGCATCCCTGGAAGTGTCTTTAATTTGTTCCTTTATTTTTGGTTCAAATTAATTAGTGACACACTTCTTAACAAAATGGCATGGTCCCTTTCCATTTCATGTCATCACCATTATTAATGAAGATGTCACATTAAACGGACTCATAGTTTCTGTTTCTGGCAAGGCCTCTGGTGCCTTGACCTGACACATAACAGCCTGCAAAAAACATGCATATAAAAGAAATCATTGGCTCTCTCAATAGCAAAGGCACACTGGAATTTTGAAGTCAGTTAAATTTACAGTGCGCACAAAATGAAATAACAAATTCAAACTGCTTGGTGAAGCTGGCCCAAACCAAAGAACTGAAATTGACTGAAGCGTAAGCCTCTCAGAAGAGTGGTTTGGACCCAAACGTCCTCTTACCTTTATTTCATTGTACTTCTGTACAGCTTTCCTCTCTGACTGCTCAAGTTCTCGGGTTTCTGTTTCATACTTTTCCCTCAGTCTCCTGTTATCATAAAAGTAAGGGTCATTAAATATTAAAACTCTTCTAAACCTTATTTGACCATTTCCATTGTCCAGACAAGGTTGTTTCAGTAGAATATCAACTCTTCACTCTTTGCAATTTCAAAATATAGCCACTCTGAAAGGTTTGTGGTCTATCACAGTTACATGTAATGGTCTATCAGGTCACTGCCCATTGGAAAACTTTCAATACAAAACCTATGCTTTCCTTGTGTTACCAATCTATAGATGTCACTTGGGCATGTAAAACTAAAAGCCAGTTGTAACTCCACAGATGGTGATTTCTTCATCATTAATAGACATATTGCTGGTTCTTTTTCATTTAATATTAGTATACAAAGAATGGGACCCATCAATCAGCCATCTTCTCTATGCATTATGGCCGAACAGATCTGCATCTTAAAGTCTGCATGAGCTGGCACCAATTTTTATGTTGTAATCAATTCTAATAGGTACAAGTGAATACTTCACTTCACTTATACAAATTATATACATATCAAAATATTAATAACCTAGCCTAAATGAAGGTAACTTTAAACACTTTACGATGCTTATAACCTGTATCATGCTTGCATTATGCATCACAGCTTTCAACTCTAAATGGTCTTCTCCTCTATTACTACCAACATGAAATTATAAGGTCTGTAATACTAAAAAAACTGACAACAATGTATGTGATAGAGAGGAATAATTTCACATAAACACGTAACATGCTAGTATCCCATGATGGGGCACAACTTCATCTATTTCTGCAAAACCAAAACGAAACTACAAAAGAATTATTCTCTCATAATCCACTCAGTATTCATGGACGGCAGTGACATAAGGCAAAATTTTGAATGTCTTGATTATCGTACAAATCCGACATTCAAAGCAGACATTGTTTTGTCATCCTTTCTAATGCTCCTTTATTAAAATGTGCCATTTTCTAGATTTAATTCCTGTTTTACCCAAATTTTCTGCAGTCATCCCTGCATATCTTATAATTTATAGCAATCTGTTGCTAGATGGCGGTAAAAATATACAAGGCGTCACCTGATTTTTTGTTCTGTGGTGCGCTCATTCTCCTCCCGGACTGTTGATGCATCTTCCTCTAGTCTTTCAATAACCATCTCAATTTCCTTGTCCCTCTCCTTCTTGATCTACAAAATGGATTTTTTTTTGTTATATAATGTGTGATTATCACACTCATTGCAAAATCACATAACCTATCACTTCAAGCAAAAAACATTAACTAATAAAATACAATCAGAGGGAAGATAAATATGTCAGGTTCTCTCATGGAGTTTGGCCAACCAACAGAGCAGTCTGCAAAATTATGAAGGTTGTTCAGTTTGTCTTAATCATAGCTCTCATGAAAACAAAGCAAAGTGTGATAAGAAGTGGGTAAACCTAGCCATAAACCCATTCAATTCTAGACTAAGGAGAATAATCAAAGTATGAAGTTAGTTGAAAGTCAGAGACTATGATTATCACTGAGCAGTTCTTATTAAAAATCAGTTTCAACCTCCCTTGACTGATTTAACAGCTGATTGCCAATCATGTTTCCAAGTTTTAAGCTATGTTTCTGTTGCACAGTAACAAATATTCTGTATCTTGAGCAAGCATTGTGGAACAGAATGGGTTTCCTTACACCCTGGCCAATTACACCTTAAAAAAATACGTCATACAGTCATTTGACTAGTGTCTGTCCACCTAAGAAATTTGTCTGTTACTAATCCAATTCTTTCAAAATTTTCAGTTGTTATAGCATCTTTGTCATCTTTCATGAATGCATTTATTTCGACTCCACCTTTGAAATACAGATTCTGGGAGACCCATAAAGGCTAAGGCTTAGGTGTGCAGACTCAGGTAGTAATATAAACTGCAAATTTCATGAAGCTTTCTAACAATGTAAGAAACATGAACCAGCTTCAACAACCCTGGGATTTATTTACCTTGTCCCTCAGCTCTCTTTCTTTCTGCACCAGCCAAGTTTCATGTCTCTTCATGTAGTTTTCTTCCCATGACTCCTTCTCCAGTTTCAGCTTCTCCTGAAGAGCTCGAATTTCACTCTGATGTGGACAAGGAAAGTGGGCATTAAATTAACGGTTTATGACTTTTTAGAATTAATAAGGACAAAGCAAAATGTCAAGACATCTTACTCCCAGGTATAAAATTTAATCTTTTCTTAACTCAAACCTTTTTCAAAAATGAAAACACCAGCCATGGTTTAAGATAATATCAGTGTCGAACACCTGAAGTTATAAAAATTTGGGTTTCTAGCACAAACAATAGAACTTGGCGGGTTGAGCCCTCATCAACTCAAGGCTCTTTTGTTTTACTTTTCTACTCAGCAGAACATTCTCAAAGCTTTCACAATGAAGGATGCCATAACAAAGAAGTAAAAGCAGAAAGGACATGAAAGAATGTTTCAATATATGCTTGTAAATGCAGTCTGGCATACATTCCCCAAATCAGTTGATGCCAGCCAATTCATTTAAAAGAAAGATAGAACCAGTATATTGAGAAGTGAGTGAATGGGGAATCTAGATGATTCTACTGTATGATCCATCAGTATGAATTTCTTCCTGGGCGATGCAGGGTTTATATGAACAAGAGGACAAATCTAGCAGGATATGCATGATTGAAGAAGTGATGTAAGTAGCCATGACAGATTTCCACATCGCCTTGCTGATAATTCAAAGAGCCTAAAGAAAAGATATAAAAGTGGTGTGGACATTCCGAGAAAGACAGGAAATGGGAGTGTCCCCTAAAAAATGATCAGACTGGCTAACACTCAAGCTACTCTTGGATGGACACTGGAGAGGAGGGCTGAAGAATGTCCCTTTCACAAGTAAGCTGATTCTTTAAACAAGTTCCAGGTACTACTGACTCAAAACTGACCTGGTGCCTCTTCTCTTGCTCATGCCTAGCTTTGTCAAACTCTTCCTTCATAGACTCCAGTGCATGCCGATGATTGTCTTCCAGCTCTCGCTGTAGCTTCTCCAGCTCTGCACGTTGTCTGGATGCAGATGAGGCCACACGGTCTTTCTCTTCTTGAACTTCCTGATACAGCCGCCTCCTCTGCTGCTGAAATGCTTCTTCCTCCTGCTGCAGTTGCTTTTCATATCTGCATCAGTATGGCAAGCAAGAAGAATGCTTAATAAATGTGTATGGCTTAAATCACATAAATTTCTAATATCTTCAGTAACAAATGTCAGAGACATACATACAATCCTTTACACAGTACAAAATGCATTATTTTATCCAATGTGATATTATGTATGACAGATATTATTGTACACAAAAGTATCATGTGAAAGAACTATGTATCAATGTATGTCACAGCAATAGCAAATTTTCTGCAGGATGTTCATTTTCATTATTGGGGTTCTTTATTCTGCATCAGAGTGACATGAGATTAACAGTCATTTATTTGCCCATGTGCACATATGTGATAATTCATTGTTTTTATAATACTGGTTAAGAGCTTGTAAATGCAGCAAATTACCTGTGTTTCAAGCACCTAGAAAAGCAAAATGAAACAATAAGAAAAGAGAATGGAAACTAACAAAGAAATAAACAGTCATAGAACCTAAATACACAGAAATGGAATCCAACCTCTGCTTTGCCATTTCCCTTTCCCTGTTACAAGCAGACTCTTTCTCTTCTGCAAGTTGGTCCCTCAGTTCCTCCGTCATCTTCACATACTTCTGAGCTGCTCTCTCATCTGCTTCTAGGAGCTCTGCCTCATGGATCTGTTTTATTTTCTTTATATCACTCTTGTGTTTGGCAATAAGTCTCTGAATCTCAGGCTCCAAACCTTTGACTGTCATCTCCTACAAATGCATTATAAATTTATTGTCACTGTATAAGAACATATGCTGAACACCATTAGAAAGTATCCAGTGTTCCCTTCATGACTACTCACCAGACAAAGACAACCATACAAGCCAACAAATGTCAGTGGTGGTGGGGTGAAAATGATAATGATCCAGTTGTAGGCATATGAATGGAATACTGATGATGGTACCGAAAGGTCTGTCATTTATAAGTGATCACAAGGGAAATACTGCATATATTCAGTAAATAATGAAACAAAGACAGCATACCTGCTATAATGGATGATGAATGCGAAAGGGTACATTATCTCTATATTTGGATTTACTGAACGAAATTCTGCACAAGAAAGTACTAACATGCAGTTTTTACCATTATCATTTAAAGGAACAAAGTGTTCTCCAACAGGGAACACATGTCAAGGAATGAAGAAACAGTGTCACTCCAAGACAAAGCCTAATCGTCTATTTTGTTCAAGTTCTTTGATACCTGAGATTCTGTTTATACCTTTATCTTTTTGGTCTTGTCTTCGATCCATTTCTCCCTTCGCAGCTTCTCTGCAGCTGCATGAACTTCTTTCAACTTGGTCATTTCAATAGTGTGGCTGATGAGCAAAATTAAGCACAAAATAGATTTATACCAGCAAAACAGAGAGAATATATATGTCATTAAAGTTTCTCTAGAAATCACAAACAACTGCAACTACCATACTTTGCTTTACACTTATCTTTTTACCTGCACCTTCTGAGACATCACAGGATGTGCATGTTGTGTATGGGGGAGAGGAGTGGGAAAGAAATTGTCAAGAATGTGAAGACTCTATTTAAGGAATATCTATCTCTATGTGTGTCTGCCTGTCTCTCTCCCTCTCTCTCTCTCTCTGTCTCTCTCTCTTTCTCTCTCTCTGGGTAGATGGGAGGGGCTCCTGCATGTGTAATTTGCAATTACATCACAGTTTCTAATTCATATTTCTGGTCATTTCATACTAGACTTTCCCCATAAAAAAAAGTCAGTTCATACAATCACAAAAACACAAAGGACTGTGACCTTACTTCTCCTCAAGACTTTTCATTTTATCTTGGTACTTTTTGTCCACCGTCTTCAGTTCAGTGACTAGTTTCTCACACTTTTCACTTAGATTTTTCTTGTCATCGATCAGCTGTCAGAAAGACGTTATTTGCTATTACCACATTTAATTCAAAACACCTACAAATACCCACATCCCATGCATGAATTTGCATTAATACAAACAAAATACAGTAGGCTATCTGTAATGTTATAGGCTTTATTGCAACAACAGCAACAGTGAATCTCTCTGCAATACTTAACAGGAGATTAAAGCTACACACCAAGATAAGCCATATCCCACTAGCAATTTTATACACAGGATGACTAAGTTGACGCGGGGAGTGGGGGTTGAACAGCAGGCTGGCTTAAGGTTGCTAAATATGTAACTGTACCATCCATACAGGTTTTCTACATTTTTCCACAAAATAACAGCCAGCTGAGGGAAGCCTTAAATGAAGGGCAACTTTTCCCCCCACAAAAATGGATGTCCTATACTGTACAGAAATCCTTCTAGACAATGACAATGTTTGACTTCCTGCTTTAACAGGACCACTGACAATAGCCACCTACCTGATCAATGAAAGACAAATGCCTTTTGATAGCCTCCTCATACTCTTCCTTTTGTACATCCAACCGCTTTTTCATTTCCTTCTCAGTTTCTCGTGCATGCCTTACTGTCAACTCCCTTTGTTGATTCTGGAAAATATTTATATACTGATAGTATATAACATATTATTTAATCCAACAAAATACCACCCCAAAGATACAAGGTGTCCCTTTCACAAAAAAACAAATAACCTATTTTATCAAAGAATCCACATATTATGAGCTTCTAATAGAGTAAACTATTTACAAATCATTCGACAGGTCTGTACCAATTACACTTTCCATGTGTTGCTAAACGCTGGTGTTCCCATTGCAAAGTGATAAATCATTGAGGTTATATGGAGCATGACAGAGCATTTTGCAATGGGAATGAAAACAAATATTTAATGGTTGGGAAAATTTAAATATCAATTTGTAACTGGACTCATTGCTAAAATCTGCCTCCATATCTACTGATGATAACCAAACTTGATTATCATGTTTAAATTTTATTAATGATTTGCCAGCACAAGATTCTACAGACAGATGTAGCAAAAGAACAATCACAGATAAAATCATGATTCCGTACTCACCAAAGCCTTCTGCAACATGGAAACTGTTCGCTTCTTTTCATCTAGCTCTAGCCGTTGTGACAACATGGTGTTTGTTACTTCACTGGCTGTTGCCTGGGCATTTTCAATCTGAGCAACTTCTTCAGCAGATGGCACCAGTAAGGCTGGCTTCTCCAGACCCTCATTCATGCGGCTAATTTCCTGCATGAACAGACACAAATTTCCAGATTAAAGCCATGCATAGTGTTGATGAGTGAAGATGGTTTTATTTAGAAAAACCCAAGACACTGACTGGACTATCTGTCACCTGGATGCAAAACAATGACAAGCAAACCACAATATACAAAGGCTTTTCAGTGGATTGTTCACAAGCAGTTATACATTTTCATTCACTTTCTTGCAGCAAGAAAAATTTTTAGGGTTACTGAACCCCTATTCAGCCATCTATCTTTGTGCCAAAAATAAGTAAAAAATGTAAAACCTGAAGAACAAAGAATTAAGGAAAAAACAATTATATAACAAGGTAATACCTGGTATGCAAAAAATTTTGCAGGTTGGAATTTTATCATACAGGCAAAATAAAGGCATCTGAGCTTACTGTATCAATTTCACTGAGCCGATCACTGACTTGAACCTCATCCAGGAAATTAATGATGCTCTTAAGCTTGTCATCCGACAAGAAGCCACTCTTGGATAGCCCATCCTTGCTGGAGTTCAACTTCTCTAGATTCTCTGCTGTCAAGTTAGACCCAAGCTCTCCTTCTTGAGCTTTCTCTAGTTCATCCACTGGTGAAATATAATCAGCGAATATGATAAAAATGTTCATCTCTGAACTGTGGGTTAGCTAAAACTGGCCATGTTATTGAAGATTCATAATTCCAGCTCTTTCCCTTTTCCACCTATACACAGTAGGATCTCTAAGGCAGAAAAATTATTGGGGGAGGGCAGGATTATCTCTTCCTGCAGTGTACTCTGATTGCCTCAATGTAGCAATGGAAGTATTGGTTAAGGTAAAGATTATCTAGATGTGGCAAAGAAAATGTTGCTCAAGGTAAATGGGTTTGTGCTCACAAAAGTAAGAGAACAGAGTTTGTGATTGGGATGTTAAATCAAAAGTAAAAAAAGAAAGCAAGACATCAGGTCACAAAATATAAAGCTACAAGTAGAACATGGCAAACTGTGTATGATATCTAAGAAAGTCAAGGAAAATGAGACTGCCATCATGATCTGGGCATCCCAATGTTGGAGGTTCTACTGTACATAAACTAACTCAATTTGTCAAATGTATAAAGCACCTTGCATCAACAAAGTTTTTCTTCTTACCTGAAAGTAAAAGGAACAAATTACACCATAACAACTTCCTCTGAGTATAAGACATGATTATAATCTGCACAATCTCTGCACACTCTTCAGAGAATGTCATAATTTGTTCTTACCTCGATACACATAGATAACATATTCCTTTTCTTCAAATATACAATCAGAGACTCTAACCAACTTACACCATGATGGCTTTTTCTCTGTGCGTGCTGATAAGAAGTTCTCCTCCTCCTCCAGTTTCTTCAGTGTACTGTACAGATCTTCTAGTGTAGTGCGGGTATTGGCTTCTGTGGCCTTATCAGTTCCTCCAACAGCTCCTGATGCCTCTTCATCTTGGGCTGCTGCTGCACTGCCAGTTTGCTGTTTATAAACAATTGCATACTCATGATCAAATTATATTCTATATGTCATTAAAACAATTTCACATCTCCATAAAATTCCACAACACAACATCATTTTTAGTACACCTGAAACTTCAAAGATGTTCACATCAGCCATTACGCATGATTCAAAGTACAAAATTGAAAACTGCAGTGATGTTGGTTGGTTTCTATTTGTTGCCCTGACTGTACCTATTGTTGCTTCAAGGCAAGGGTCCTATTTGGAAACGTTTTGTTTGAGGGCAAATGCCCTGACATCACCTCACACCTCCCACTTCCCCCTACTCATGTCCATAGGGCCATGATGGTTAGCCGGTAAAAATCAACAAATGTATGGTGAGAAATAAACAGAGGATTTCAAAGACTGTCCATAATAATTACAGAGGATGAAAGTTTCTGAAGATGAATTTGTTTGGATCCAGAATTCACTTGTAGGCTTTGCCAAAGCGTAAGTTAGTATATTCTGACAAAAGTTTCATCATAGCACTGATGACATTTTACAGACAAAAAAAGCACCAAACTTCTGTTAACAGGGGTGTCTTATTCAGCTGAACAAATAACACTTGAAAGTGACATACCCAACTGATGGTGCTACACAAAAAATAAGATTATCATCCCTTTATGAACAATGACACAGATTTGGAAAACATCCCCTGACCAAAGCATTTATTCCTTAATATAAACTTAGTTCTCATACCTGTGAAGAGAACAATCTTTCAATATCCCTTGCTGAGGACTGGGGAGTTGCTGTGTCTTGTGCGCTCCTAGGACTTCCTGCCTGTCTTGGAGACACTTGGGCTGATGGCTTCTTCTTCTTGCTAGGAGTTGATGGACATTTTGTGATCTTTCCGCTAGCTTGTAAATAATGGATCTCTTCCTCAGCAATCTTCTTGACCTCATTCTTCCGCTCTTCTCTTTTTTTTTGTAGATCCTGACCAGATGAAGGAAGTACAAGATATTCTAAGCACTAATAATTTAGTAATCTAAATTTAAATTATCATTAAATGAAACTGCATGAAAAAGTTATTAAATTATTACAATGAACAGACTCTGAAATGCTCAAAATTCACAAAATTCCATAACTGATAACCCAACTCATCTCTTAATATTCTGGATGGTCAGAATGCTATTTATTTCCCATGACTTTTCCATAACATTTCAAGATGGTGAAACATTCTTCCATGATAAATAGTATAAAATAAAACTATTACATGACAGCCATTTGTTCTGTAATGAAATTTATCCAGCATGTAACAAGTTGTCAGTCTGGTCGCAGCACGACAGAGTGGTTCCAGCTGGAAACTAATTTTCAAATTTCCCATGACAACAACACAAACAATATACCCGAATAGCTTGCTGTCTAGCCTCCTTTGCTTTCTCTTCCCTTAGCTTTTTCCTATCTTCAGCCTTCTTCACCTCCATCTCTCCAGCAGTCATGGACTGTGCAACTTCTTGTTGATGCCTAGTTTCATGCTCCTATATATTTAGGGAAAAAAAAACAACACCTCAGTTTTAAAGAAAAAAAGAAAAAAAAAAACACCTCAGTTTTAAAGAAAAAAAGAAAAAAAAAACACCTTAGGTTTAAAGAAAAAAAAAATGCCAGGGAAAAAGATCTTTATTAGCAAAGTGTTTCCCATTACTCGGGAACTGACTAAGTCTCAATAAACATGGATGACAACCATCCAACATCTTTTCCTAAAATAAGAGGGGCCAGCTTCAGAATTTGCCGCCTTTACAAACAAGCAGAAACCTAACACACTTATTCTATCTTAAATCAGTTGAAACATGATGGCAATAAAATTCGCAAGACATCCTGTTCCATTATTAATATAACACAATTGTTACTTTTATATCAACTGTTAATGCTGAACTTTCTGTGTTTTACTTCCAACTAACCTGTTTCTTTTGAGCCAACAGTCTTTTCATGGCGGCCTGTGCCGCTGCACGTCTTGTCTTGTGTCTTCTGTACCATTTCTGAATCTTGGTGGCAGCAGTGTTCAAAGTGTTAACATAATCTTCCACTGTGTTCTGGCCCACAGACTTGCTTAATGTTGTGTTGGACGGATATTTCTGTCTCTGCCCAGCTGCCTTGGTGTTGCTGCTTCTTGTGGCATTTTGTTGCATAGATCTCTTGCTAGAGGCTGTTGAAGACTGGCTAGCTGTGACAGTCCCAGGCAACACACTAGGTACTGAGCTTCTTACCTGATTCACCGGGGTCTTATGCTTAATGTTTTGATATGAATTTTCCATTGATGAAAGGGATGCCTTGGCTTTTTGCGTCTGCCCTGGCCGACTGATGTTGTTAGCTACACTGTTGGTCACACAAGTGGCATCCCCTCCATCTTCAAGTCTTATAGTGCTGACTGAAGAGGCTGCAGATCTACTGCTTTTGATTATCCCCACCTGCTGCTCACTTCTGGGTGTTCTGTCCATAATGTCCTGAATAAAATCATCCACTGATGTGAAACGGGGACTAGTCTGTGATGCATTACGGGGTGTAATCGTTGAGGCTGATGATGCTGACCTGTAGCTATCAAGTGCAGCATTATTATCAGCACAACTGCTGTTCTGTTTATTGACACCAGAAAGTTGATTCTGAAGAGTCTGCAATTTTGTGATGGATTGAGACAGTGAGTTGCCAAGCTCTTCCATTATCTCCTCTCGACTGTCTATCTCATCATCAGTACTTAGTACCGAGTTTGGACGGAATATATTGTGAGGTTCTTCAGATCGAGCTGTATTATTCTCAGAGGAAGGTTTTGATGCCCATGCTGGCTTTTTCTTGGTCTTAGGTTTGAATGCCTGCTTTAGAAAAAAAAAATATTAAATCCAATTAAAGGCTTGCAAACTGCATAGAATAGAGATCTCGATACCCACTCATTTTCTTAAACAGAATAAAATAGCATGTTTCTTCTTATAACTTTACAGTGTCAGCAAACCTCAATTTCACAACATGTCCTTCCCATCTCATATGCAGACCTCGGTAAATTAATAAGAAATACTATTTTATTGCTGGCATTACCATTTAATTACTGTTTCCTTCTCTTTTGTGTTTTGCAACCCTACATGACACATGAACAGGTCATGGAATTTCTTTGGATAACATTTAAATCATGAGATCCTGAAAGCCCATCCCACTCCTCCCTGAAGTTTAATCTAGGTAATGGTAGACAGATGATTTCTTGCTAAATGAATGTCAGTACTTCCACAAACCTTGAGATATATAAAAAGTGTTATATAATTTACTGGTCACTCTAAAGAGTTTTGACTGCATTGGATGGAATTTTTTTTTTCTCAGAGGAAAGATGGAGAGATGATTCTTGCTAAATGAATGTCAGTATTACCACAAACATTGAGATACATAAAAGGTGATGCTTAACTTACCGGTTCACTCCAAAGAGTTTTTCCTGCAATGGATGAAGGTTTCTTCTTCTCAGTGTGGGAAGATGCTCCCGAGGTTGGTCTTTTTATTTTTGGCTGTGTAGAGTTTTCAAACAAGGCCAAGAAGTCATCTTCCCTGTTAACAAGAAGTAGTTATCAATAGATGCCTAACATAATAGACATGCCATGGTTAAGACCTGGAGGACAATCCCAATTTTTAGAAAAGGAGGAGGTGAGGTGTGTCACACTGAGATAAGGACCAACATTATGATTTCAGGAACTGTATGAAAAAGTCATGCATCACTGAAAATGCACCATAATAAACTTTTGTAGCCTGAAATCCCAAAGATCATCTATCAAGAAACTTGTATCTCAGCATTTCAGGCCCTGGATATTTCACTGATATTATGTCATAGTAGGGAATGAGCAGATCAAATGCTCTCAGACACAGATATTAACATTTCTTGATCAAATATTACTTAAATGTATTAAAAGAATTTGCTAATTCTACCAATAATAAGAAAATGATGCATGTAAGTAACAATACTAACAGCTAGCTATCAATATCAATCAGCAGATAACTCACTGGTTTGATCCTTTGCCAAGGGCACCATTCAAAGTTTTCTTCCCAGTCGGTGGGGCTGGCCGACTTGCTGAACTCCTGTGACTTGTAGGTGGAGTTTCACCTGTGTACAATATCATAATACTATCATAGAAATGTCTAAATTTATGCACAAGTAACTGAAAGCAAAAGATCATTTGAATTACTTATTGAAAATTCACCTCCTGCTCTATAGCCTCTCTTTGGGCACTTCCTCCCCTTCTCCCAATCCTGCCCATTTCTGGAAAGATTTCAGATATAAGGTAAAGTGTGTAAGTATCCTGAGAAAAAGAGAAAACTGAACAAACCTTTGAAAGATCCCCTTCTGTGTTGCTGTTGATTCTCACCAGATCCTTCCGCTCCTTTGGACGACTAGATAACAGAAAGGAAGAAATTATCACCCTTGGCAAACACGGCAAATTAAGGAGAAAAACTGTTCTCATAAGCAATTAAAACGCTTTATTTCATGGTTTAAACAGATACCAATCCTAAAAGCGCTTGTCCCCTTTCAGGAAATTTACAAAATGATACACAACTGTACATGAAATATCAAACACAACACAACCAAAGCTGAAGAGAAAGGTTACTCAGATCAGCAGACTGAACAGGAGACAAAAAAGTCGAAGAGATTTGAGCTGGACCACAGCCATTAACATTACCTTATTCTGTCTCACATCCACCAAAGAGTTTGCCCTTTTAGTCTGAGCAGAACCTGGTCGACTTGAATTTGATGCAGCCAGAATCTGAGATCCTGTGAGGCTTAGGTTCAAATCATCATTTCGGCGCTGGGCCATGATCATTAGGTTAGGAAAATCTCCTGATTTTCAACTTGGTTAATAGACAATCTGCCACCTGTAAGGATAAAAGAACATATATTTAACAAGAAAATAATGTCTGTTATGCAGAGACTCTTAGAATGGGTTGCCTAATATATTCTTTGCATAGCATGGCCAGCAATCTTATTATAATGATGAAATATATCTCCTATTATCACCCTTTTCATATTAACTCAACGGACATAAGAGCAATAAATAACATCTATATCCTTAAATCTTATAACACTACACCTCACTCAGTATATGCCAGAAGGCAGAAGGTGTCTTGTGTCTTATCGGTTACATACCATTAATGTCTTGCTGTGTAATTTGCTGCCTAACCACATCACATTGTGTGTCATTCACTCCTCCTGACTGGGCAGCTGGCATCAAATTTACTTGTCACTTGCATAAGTCATGGATGCTGATATCCGTCTTTTTAATGCACTCAAAAGTTAACTTCCTTTATCTGCAGCCTGAACCTGGAAAGCGAGTAGTTGGATGCTTTGGTGCAACTTTCCTCAATCATCAATGACAAAACAAAACATGGGCACAAGGTAAAACCTTGCATGCATAATGCTAAAGCCAAAAGTAAAGCCACTTTTTCACACCTAATTAACAAACATGGCAACACCCAGCTAGATTTGCGAGTTTGGATATCGTTGATCTGGATTTAGACTAGACATAGACATAGTCTAGAAGTTAAATAAGGCAAAGTCTGCACTAATAATGGTACAGTAGACGAGTAGACTAGTACAAGTCTTAAATTTCTCACATACTGGCACTATTACTAACGTCTACATGACATAGCATCCGTCCTAAAGTAATAAAGATAATGGCGATGATTAAATCATAAAATGCGATGCCCTAGCATTATAGGACATAATTCATGTTGAATGCGATCGAAGTAGACTAGTCTAGATCTAGACAGACTACACTTCTAGCACTAGTCTAGTCTAAATTCCAACAAACAAGAAAAAGAAGACAGAAGATGAACAGAATGGTTTACGAGAACTCTAATCTAAATGGAAAATTTTGGATTCCAGCTTTAGAACTTGACATAAAAGAATAAATAATGCAAGTGAATTACTTTCTATACTTGACCTACTCTTCCTTTCAATCACAGACAAGAGCTAGTCTAGGTGCAAAAACTTTTTCTATCTGTTGGATTATCTCCATCTCGTCCGCACAGGTTAGTTCGGCTTGGCTAGCAGAAGCATGTAAACAGAAAATGTACACATGCGCACTAAATTCAAGACTCATATCCGGTGTATATTCATGCGCGGTGTTGAGATCGCAATGAATGGAAAACAGCTAATACTAGATTTGTGGGCGTGCAATGAAAGTGACAAGGGACATTATTGATTGAATTGACAACAATAACAAATTGATTATTTTTTATTTAAATATTTAGCGTAAAACACTTGGCACTATGTTTTGCAAATGATGAGTACGAATATAATGAGTAGTAATATTTACGGAGTGCTTCGGACCTTCAGAACGCCATTTTGGTTTTCATGGAATAATCAAGAAGTGTCAAAATTGTTCAATTTTCTGACTTGCTCATTGAGATCCTAGTTGCTGTGCTCTTGTATAGCATGCAACATCCATATTTCTGTTCAGTTTTAAGGCATGGCTGACAGGCGAAAGCTGCAAGGTATCTGAAACAGCCGTTGCGCGTGCAAGGGTTGCTGTTTTCATTGTTCTGTTGTCGAGGTTTTTTTCTCATGCTGCTTTAGTTTTACCCAAGTGTGGCAATCACAAATCAGCAACCAATAGACTAAATGTCA
This sequence comes from Ellobium chinense, assembly GCA_033807755.1. Lineage (NCBI taxonomy): Eukaryota > Metazoa > Mollusca > Gastropoda > Ellobiida > Ellobiidae > Ellobium > Ellobium chinense. The sequence goes on along the minus strand of JAWQUT010000038.1, from coordinate 675,638 downwards.
TCCAGGCCATTTTGCTGACCATAATCAGATTAGGCGTAGGTGATGGAAGAAAGGCAATTACGAGGAAATTTAGGATTATTACTGTGAGCAGTCCTGTATTGTACTTGAGCCCTCCACCCCCCCTCCCCCTCCAATGGGGTCACTCACTGTCTGTCCATCCATCAAGCGTTTATCAACTCTTATGATCTGACCTTCTTCTTTTCTCCAGCACAGTGTCCCTGCTTGTACCCTTCTTTCAAAACATGGATACTCTTTTACTTCCACTTTTACATCTGATACCAGTCAGAGGTTTGATTAGTTTCATCAGCATCAGGCTGAGGCTGAGGATACACTGACTGTGTATTACAACTCATGCTTAGTCTAGCTTATTGAAGTTATTGGTCATTGTTTTTCTCTTTCAGTTTCAGAAACAAAATGATGAAGTGGTGGGGAAATGCTGAAAAGAAAGCTAAGGCTTGACCTCTCTCAGGTCATTGATACATTAATAGTCTACACAATAAAAATTTAAAAATCTGCATTTCATATTTCAGCTGGTCACCTGATCAGTGCTGTCAGTGTCATGATCCGTGAGAGACCGCCCAGCATTCTTATTCAGCATTTAAGAAATGTGATCCCAGTTAAGTTGTCCATGACCATGGTTTATGCCGATACCCTACAGCTGTAACTGTAACAGGTTTAAAGGATAATGGCAGGTCAAGTTTAGTTCAATAAATATAAGTATTGTCACTGTTCTTAACTTAGTGATATAGTCGGCTTTCTCTAACAACAGCACCTATTTAGTCAAAATATCGATCTAGTCCATGACCTGTCTATGACAAAATATTATCATTGTGGTGCTGTCCTTCGAGATAGCCATATAGAGTAGTGTCACGGCTGCGAACACACATAGCCTAAAAAAATTGGTATCCTTCGTTTGACCTCGTTTATCTCCGGTCTGGGAAGACCTCGATAGAAACTGAAAGTGGCTAATAGACGCACATTTTTTAGCAAAAATTATGATGGGACAGCAAAGTTCAGCCAATAAAGTCATAGTCTATTAAAAAATTATGGGCAACTGTCAGGTACCCGTCCAAGGTTTGCCATGTTTTTTTAAAC
>JAWQUT010000038.1:630510-662539 GCA_033807755.1 Ellobium chinense | reverse complement strand
ATTTCATACATTTTGAACAAAATCGAGTTGCAGTTTCTAGGACACATGCCTGATTAATGAATTTTGCAAATATATATGATTTTGAAAATATGGCCGGTNGTATTGGGATGAGATTTTGAAATTTATGAGGTGAATCACGAAGTTTCGAGAAACCCTGGGTACTAATTAGAAGTAGTGGAGATCTCATTTTGATCTAGACACAATAAATTATGATTTTGTTTCACCAGGTTCAAACTGCTACAAATAGTAATCAAAAAGAAAAGTTCGAGACTGATCTGAAGAAGGAGATTAAAAAGCTTCAAGTAAGTCTTGTGTTCGTGTGTTTCTGTAATTCAAGCACTGTTTGCTTTTTTTGGAGGCAGTTAAATTTCATTTAGATACTGTGGACTACCATAATTTACAGGTTTTGCTTATGGCACATAATTAATGCATTTCTATGCCACATAATATCCCCTAACATTTTTGCATAGCTAAATTTTATTACCTGCAATTTTATTTGCAGCATTCAGTTGGGAGGATAAGTTTAAATTTCTCATAAATGGATCAGCCTGTTTTTATACTCATCCTTTAGTATCTTACTACCTTGGTGGCAATGAGATAATCTGAACTTTCTACAGAGGCTCCGAGATCAGATCAAGACATGGATTGCCAACAGCGACATAAAAGACAAGTCTTCGCTTCTAGAGCACCGCAAATTAATCGAGACGGTAAGTTATATGATGTATTTAGAATTTCTATCCTGTCAGGAAGTTGACTGACAGCTTGTAAAGTGCATATCTGTTTAATATGCATATCTGTTTAATATGCATTTAATAGAAGCTTAGGCTATAATAATAATACCTAGAGGCAATCTTGATTACAGGCTTTGAGAGTCAACATTTTTTGAGAGAGCTTTCAGCCTACAGCTCTGCTTGAGATATGGTATCTGTATTTCTAAAACTGAAAATATGGTTTACTTGAAAAGGTGGGGGAAGTGGGGCAGAGTATTAGCAATCTGTGACTGTTTCCACTAGACATTAGTGAGGATTTTTGTAGAGTTCCTTATGACTTTGAGGATCATAGTATCTCATTTACTTTGCATGCATCAGGAACATATGCAAGGTCCTGTTTAATAAGATTATGTTTATCCTAGCAAGCAACTTAGTCATATATGTTTTGGATGATAACTAACTTTCCATTTCAACAGCAAATGGAGCGCTTCAAGGTGGTTGAACGGGAAACAAAGACAAAAGCATACTCAAAAGATGGACTAGGTGCAGCCGCAAAGCTAGATCCTCAAACAAAGGAGAAAGCTGAGATGACCCAGTGGTTATCGGTACTTATCAGTTTACCATTCTTTTGAGGAAGAATGTGTTTGTAATACACTTCATTGCATTCTTGTACTTTAGAACCTCGATATAGAGTATTACTCTTCGATATTAAGTATTACTTTACTAAATATTTCTCAGTATTAGGTATGAATTTCACATAAATGGACTCATTAGTGTTGTCATTTTTTTTTTCATAAGAAAGTAAATATCATTTAAAAAATTTTTTCCTTGTAAGAAAGGCTTATTCATTATCAAGGTTCCTCTGTACTTATTTTATCACAGTTTTGATTTTAGCATATACTATTATGATCTGATGATTAGACAGAATCACCTAATATCACATGCTTTTGCATCATTATGTAGAATCACCAATAATAAATTTGGTGAGTTGGAGAGGGGAACAAAAGATGATGTTTTAGAGGCCCAAGATTGAGAGTTGCATCACTCGGGTGAATATGGATAGCGGAATGCTTAAAATCTTTAGAAAATTGATAATAAAAAATGGGGGTGGGTGCAGTTTAATACGGACTGAATAGAAAGAATGCTAAAAGTATTGTCCGAATATAAGTAATGAGTGGGCATTGTTTTTAGAGGGCATTTTCCACAGAAATGACTTTACAAATCTGTATCCTTGAGACATTCACTCTCATCTCTGTTTAGCAAATGTCAAAACAGACAAAACATTTTACATACAAGCCGTTTAATACATTGAAGTAGATATTAATACTTTCATTTGGAAATCATATCTAGCAGTGCTTGTTCTTGATACTGTTCAAAGATGCCATATTTCGGGCATTTTCCAAACTTTAGAAAATCAACCTACCAAGACTGAAATTAATGTATTTTTATCCACATTCATTTGTTGGTTTATGTGTTGACATTGTGACAACAGTTTCTGTGATGTACCCAGGGATGAAAGACAAGACATTTTCAAATTAAAGATTCACTCTGGAGTGATCATCGGATTGAGTCTGTCTTTAAATAACTTCGCACACTAGACAAATCGGTCATGAATTCCCATAAATGTGAATTCAGGCATCCATTTTGAACAATTTTAAAAATTTTTTTTTTTTCAAAGCGGTTTTTGGCTTATCGCTTTCTCATTAGGCACCTGAATTTGTGTGCCCTCAAGTTGTAGCAGATGCAAAGAAATTGAGGGAGTAGAAAGTAGATTGCTATAGTATTGAACTCGGTGACTGATTCCACTCTCAGTCCAGCATTTATTTTTGTTGACACTTGTTACATTAATATTCAACCTTTACTTGCTTAGTAGAAAGTTTCAGTTCAGTTACATGCACCAAAAGCTTAGAAGGGTATCAGGATCAATATCTCTGACACAATTCTGCAGTGATGAAATACTCCAGGATGAAGCTGTATCTTAATTTGAAAATGTCTAAAGGGTGTAAATAAATGGACAGTGTTACTGATATTCATATCAACCTTTTCATATCATGATGATGACTGCGCTGGCATGCCCATTGAATACTCTTTTATTTCATAGTAGCTATACTTTTAAAAGTGTTCCTTTCTGGTATTTTTGAAAATTTGTATAAAATCTGCTGTTAAGGCAACAGTATGGTATTTGGTATTATTGGAAGAATACAATAAAAAAGATTTCTTATAAAGATATGTCATCAGTAATTTACTGCACTGACATTTACAGCGTTTATTTTGCACTGCATATCACCATTTCGAATAGATGCTAAACCAGTGGTTTCTAAGAATTGTTTTGCATCATTATAATTTTGTCAATTATCCTGTTACATTAAAATTGATGTAAAATAGTTCTAGAATATATTTTGACAATCCAATATATTATGTGAACACCAAAAACAAGTTGTATATGCTACAATATTAAACAATGACCTGGGCAGTGCAGGGTAATCACCCTGAATATCAAACAGTTGTAAAGTAGCCTATGCCAGCTTGGTGCAAGGTGATGTGAAAAGGTTAAACAAATTTATATAATTATTGACATGAAAACCAAAATACATCGAGGGATGCTTGTGCAAAGATTGTATGTCAGTGTGAATTATATAAGAAAGATAAAGAGTTTTTGCGCAGGCACCCATGTGGGTGTCTTACAACCCTGGGTACATAAATTTTATCCTTTGCGTGAAGCATTTTAGCGATTTTAAAATGTGTCAAAAGGTCATGTCTAATGTTCTTTTCCAGAACATCATCGATAGTCTCCAGTTGCAGCTTGATCAGTTTGAGAGTGAACTCGAATCAAGGGCAGGGTCAAACAAGAAAAAGGGCAAAGTGAGTTGGGCATGTGATTTATAAAGGGAGCTGTCCTTAGGTGCACATCCACTCTTCAGCCTCAGCATTCAGCACCTATAACACTTTTCATATACAGTCGACTCCGCTTAATTGCCCTCCGCTTAATCGCCTTTTCCGCTTAATCGCCTCGTTTCTTAAGGAACTGAATTTTTTCTATATAAAAGTCACTGGATAATCGCCTCTCACTCCGGATAATCGACCACTCTTCAGCGCCCATAAATTCAAGGATCAGCGGTTGAAGGGTTACAGTTGACAAACAAATAATGTACACAGACGGTTTAACTGCGCGACGGATGGCAGACCGGTTGACTGAGTGACAGCTGCCACACCGAAATAGGTGTGATAAGCCTTTCCTCTCCACTCCCCCTCCCCTTGTCCCCCTTCATCCCACGCTACGCATCACCGCCTTCACCCGTCCAATATGTTACTGCGCTGAAAGCCATGGTGTAGTCTATTCCTCCCCCCACCACGCCTTGATTGCGCCTGTCTGGTGGATTTCGGTTAGATCTGAGAACGTGTCATGTGGATGAACGGTCTACCCCGACCATGCCATCCTACTCCTTAGTGTCTGCTGGGTTATTGCAAGGTGGCCCATGAGAGAGACCGTGGAGATCAAATATTTTGTGCGCTACAACACCGTCAAACTCGAGTTTGTCCTGAGTCTGGCGACAAGAAGGTGTCAATGCACGATATCAAACCACGACATCAAAGAAATTTAATCTTCTTACCAAAAACATGGCCAAAATTACTTCCTCCGCTTAATCGCCGCTCCGCTTAATTGACCACTTTTTCCGTGATCCCGAGGATGGGCGATTAAGCGGAGTCAACTGTATAAAGAAGACCTGTCTTGAGTTACTATTTTAGCCCTTGCCAGTGCACCTCAATGGGATGTTGGGGGATGCTACTTTTCTTTGATGTTGGAGCATTAAACCTCTTTTGCATCTAATTTAATAGTTTTAACTCACTTGCGACGGATCCCGTACATGTATGGGAAGGGCTTCCGCTCGCCAGGACGGTTTCCTTAAATCTACGGGAAGAACAAAAAAAATTCACTGTGCTCTGTATTATTACCGTACATACACGGGAAATGACAGGCATTCAGCTGGGCCTCTTTGTTAGTTCTGTGAAAAGTTTCGTGCCGATAGCAGTGCAACTTTTTAAGTTACATGTTACAAGGGAAGTCACCCCTGAATTAGGAAAATTGTTCAAAAGTTGCATTTCAACAGGCCAAGATACCTTCGTTGATATTGTCAGCATGGCCTCAAAACACCAGACAGAATTATATGGCTGAATAAACATTTACCCTCAGCTCTCAAACAGAAATAAAGACACAGCAACTGTATTTTTTTTAGGTAAAAGACTTCATTGCATACACTATGTGGACTCTCATGTCAAATTCTCTATTTTTTTCTTTTTTCGAAAACCATGACCTATTTCAAAATTCATTAAAAATTAACTAACCAAAGATAGAGGCTTGCTACTAGGTTTTTTTTAACAGTTCAAATATATATTTGTGTATGTTCAAAAGATTGAGAAGATTGAATGAATAGTTTTCTGTGTGTGATTTTTTTTTAAATTGACCCAAAAATGTCAGTTCGCCTGTTGGCCCAAAATGACCTCAGTCTTAAGTGAGTTAATATATCATACAACAAAGCAGCCATGGGGAAGCAACTTTTTAATAAGAATTTGGGTTTCTACAATAATTTGTTAGTGTCCCTACAATCATAAAAAAGTATGAAGCTCTTATATTGGGATTCAATACTTGACATACAAGGGAATAGTTGAGAGTACAGAAATTTCCATCACTACAAGTATAAAAATATCACGTGGTACAGAGATTTTATCTCCAGATTGTCTTTCTACATGCATTTCCCAAATTGTCCTCTGTTTAGTGCTGTTCATAATGCACCTTCCCTCATGGTTGATATGTGTTACAATTGAAATTCTGCCGTCTAAAGATGTATTATTCTGGTTTAGATTTACTCAGAAGTGTGTCAGGCCTTACATTAGAGCAGCGGATAACTGTTAAAAAATTGGAATTTTGTGTCGTAACCTTTGTTTCTTTTTACTGCTCAGCATGTATTCTCATGTTATTTATTTAGATTGTTTGCTAGAAATAAGTCGAGAACGTTAATGAATCATTCCTTGTAGCAGCTGAGTAATTTGTTCTCTGTATTATCTTTTCTAATTGAGGACCCAAAGTGTGAGGAATTGAAGCAACAGCAGGAGAAACATAAATATCACATTGAAACATTAGAGAAAATAATGAGGCAGGTCGACAATGACAAGCTTCCTGTTGATAAGGTAAGCAGTATGCAGGTGAAGTGTTCTTTTTATTCTGTTGTTTTCAGAGAGTATTCATTAATCCATAGCATTTGATAAAAACTTCCATTGTTAATGTTGGCAGAATATTTAGGTGTTTCAGTCTGTTCTCAATGTAATTGACAGTACCTTTTTAAGGAGGTAAGAGTAAGCCACAAAGATTCACAGATATTATCAAAAAACACTGAGTGGAAGGGTGAAAACAGAGCATCTGAATCTTGGACAGTAATGACAAGAAGTCATCAAACTTGACAAGATTTTTTTTTTTTTTACTGTAACGTGTGTAAGGGTAAATTTTCAATACTTTCCTCTTTTTTTTTCCTCCTCAAGATCCGGGACATCAAGGATGATATAGAGTATTATGTGGACTCAAATCAGGAACCCAGTTTTCAGGAAAATGCATACTTATATGATGACTTAGATCTGGAAGACATTGGCAGTAAGTGCTCCTTCTTACTCAGAACTAGCTAATTGGTGGAAAAGTGTTAACAAAATTTCATAATTGGAAGAAAGTGGGGTGTCATTTTCAGTGTGCTGTTTTGTTGTGTTTTTTGTTGGTTTTTTTTTTGGGGGGGGNGGGGGGTGTCCCTTGTTTATAATGGAGAGGGGATGTGGATGGGAAGATTCCCATATCAATCGTCTTAGGTTGGGAAATGTGTTGCGTGAAGTGCAGTGTATTTTTTCTTTAAAGATAAGATAAGAGATAAGATAAACTTTATTGATCCTTCCGGAAATTTGTCTTGAACAAGTGCACAAAGACAATATTATTATATTAACAAACAATAAATCAATAGTGAACTCTGGTAGACTATAAAGCTAACATACAATGTCATACTGACTCATAATACGCAAACATAACACACACACACACACACACTGCACACATACTCACGCACACACACATACAAACCACACACACACACACATCATCCATACACACACACACACACGAGCCCCTCCACACACACACGCACACACACACACTATAAATCTCACACCCTCCCAAACACTTTATGTACTATTACTCGTAAGTTTCCTTGACGTTGAAGGTACAAAGGATTTACTGTACCGCTCGGTTCTCGCGTAAGGTTGTAAAATACATTTACGTCTTTGAGATTTAATATATTCGTCATATAGGGGGTGAGTGATATCATGAAGTATATTTTTGGCTTTCTTCACGGATATTTTATCATACAGATCATCGAAAGATGGTAGATCATTATTGATTATCTTTTCACATTTATGTATGATTTTATTCAGTCTGTCTTTGTCTCCGCTTGTAATACCTCCACCCCAACAACTGATCCCAAATGTTAAAATACTTTGAACGATGGCATTGTAAAATATGGTCATTAGAGTTGTGTTCACATTAAATGATCAGAGTTTTCTGAGAAAATACAGTCTCTGGTTAAGTTTTTTACTCAGAGAGTCAATATGTGGATGCCAATTTAGCTTCCTATCGATGGTTATACCAAGATATTTATATTGTTCAACCACATCCACAGATTCGTTTCCTATAGTTAATGGTAGCATTGTATCTTTCTTAATTCTGAAATCGATTATCAACTCCTTGGTCTTACGTACGTTCAACGTCAAGAAATTATCTGTACACCATTGCGTGATATGCTCCACTTCATCACGGTAGTTCTCCTTTGAGTTGAGCAGAAGCCCTTGAATAGTTGAATCATCAGCAAATTTAATTAAAAGTAGTATTTGCGTGGTGACTACGATAATCGTTGGTATATATTGTGTACAATGTCGGGGACAATACGCAGCCCTGGGGCGCCCCGGTATTCAACGTTAAACAAGAGGAACATGTGTTATTCATTTTGACATACTGTACACGTTGAGTCAAAAAATCAAGTATCCATGCAATAATGATTTTGTTGACATTCAAACCCAATAGCTTGGTAACCATAAGATGTGGCTGTATGGTGTTGAAAGCTGATGAGAAATCTATGAATAATATACGTGCATATGTTCATCGAGTCAAGATGCTTAATTATGCTGTTCAAAAACATGAGAACAGCGTCTTCGACATTGCGATTACATTTATAGGCAAACTGAAATGGGTCAAGTTGTTCTCTGACCTCATTTACCAGCACAGTCAAAACAATCTTTTCAAAACACTTCATGACAATAGAGGTGAGTGCAACAGGACGAAGATCATTCATGTTTTCAACTTTTACCTCTTTTGGCACAGGTTACTTGTTATGATATTGTGTTTTACGGTAATTCATGTGTTGTTTTGGATTTTCATCAATCACTCTAGTAGCAGATGCACCGGCACTGGCATCATCGCCTGCAGATGGTGATGACTTCATGATGGACAAAGTTGTGAGCACGCCTTCATCAACTAACTCAAGTTCACCATCTCCTAGTCCCAGTGTAAATGCCAATCATTCCAATGTAAGTCAAGTTTACCTTTCCGTTCTGCTGAGCACATCTTATTGAGGCAAAATGGGGGTAGGCTATAAATGTTTAAGAATATCAGATACAGTGGAGTGCATTTCACTCATAGAACAGAGTGGGATTGGCTAGATAAAGTCACAATGAACTTAAAGCTTCATTGTAACACTGTTTATAGATGGATACAACAAAAACACAAATGACAGCATTGCACACAAGAGAAATCAGAGTTCCTAATTGTCTCATACTCATTTGATCCAGGGAAGCAAGAAAATGATGAATTTGATTCATGTTGGGCATGCTGTAGATGTGAAGAGTAAGGAAAAGATTAGGTGGGAGGGGGAATTTGCAGCTATGTGGCCAGATATTGTTTGCCAATTATTAACAATTACAGTAAGCCTGCCAAACTGGGGGATGATTTCCTCCATTTTTCGACACACATTTTGTGGCTATTTTTACAAGAAAGTCAGTGTTTTCTAAATACAGCCATGGTGTTATGTTAATGAGATTTGGCAACCAGTGAGATCAAAATTAACCAAGACAACATGAATGAAACAGTGTAATTCTGCATATCAGTTTTTTTTTATCACTGGAGTTTAAAAAAAAAAAGTACTGCACAGGCAGATTTCATTCCAATGCCTGTATGGAGCTGAAGCTTTCATTTCTGCCATATCCAAATTCCTTTGACCTCATTTTTCTCATTTTTTTTTTCTTAGTGATTCAAGTACTTGTGCTTAATAAAAGACAGCATCAAGATCAGTGAACCAGACTGTATAAACAGTGTCTTTACTTTTTGCTGTTTCTAGGGACCATTCATCTTTCCTTACAAAACCCATATTGGAAAGTTAACTATTACATTACACACTGTTGTCTTGCTAAGACTCAGCTGTTTGCTTCCTTCATATCCAGGGTACCCATCACGGTATAAAGCAACAATCAGAGCCCTTTGAACCTCAATCAGTAAGGATTTTTTTTTTTTTCGTGTCAGAAGTGGCTGCAAGGCAAATGTGTTTCCAGTTTCTGTACAACTTTTAAGAAGTCAACTTGAACATCTGATCATTCACAGACTTTGTGTTCTTTAATGACAGGAAGATTATGTGTTTGCTGTAATGCAGCAAGGGACAAAAATGTGAAGAAATAGCTTTTCCAGAGTTGGTCTCTAAAGTTTTTGCAGGTTGCCATAGATCTGAAAATCTGGGAAAATTATTATTGAAGTTTCTAAGTCGGGAAAAAATTGGAGTCAGCAAAGAGAAGGCTAGCTCTCAAGGAAAATCATGGAGCATTCAAATTATTGGTTTTGGAATTAATAAGATTTCTAGGAACTATTCTCCCATGCGTCAGCTAGAGTGAAATCTTGTCGACTCAAGATAAACTTCTTGCAACAAACCATTGTAGTATGATGGTTGTAATGATGTTTTTTTATCATGGAAAATATTTCAGACAAGCTGGAAATACAGATTAGTTATGGAAATTTTCTTTTCATTCTGTGGCAGCCTTGTTCCCTCATAGGCAAAATAGATAAAAATGTAATTGGATGACTGGATCTTTGATGGATGCAAATAATGGTAATAGTTACATCTACCACATTTATCATTTGGTGTTGTAACTGAATCTTCTCATTTTGTATTTTTCAGGAAAAACATGATGAAGTGGATAGAAAAAGACACAAATCTCAGTCAGAAGAGGTAAAAGATGTTTTATATTCACATTTTTACATAGTTTATGGATTGACTTATATCTGATGCAACATTTCTGTAGCAAATAGTTCTGTTCATTTGAAATTACCAGCTTCCTTTCATCCTCTTCTTGGAGCTGTAGATTAGATATCCAGTCAGTGAATATATGAGGATTACAAAATGAAAATTAAGGCTTTGATCTACATAAATGAAATGGAGTCAAAATTCTTAATCATAGACTTAAAAAAGGAGCAGTGTCCAGAGACTTTATAAAAATTGATGAAAACTTACGCATCTGGACATTTCATAGTGTGATGATGGTGCTTTGGTCAGCATTGAAAATGATCATGTTTCGCTGTGCAGGTTACTTTGTACCTGTTATTCATCATAGTCATCTCCCACAAAATTTCAAATAAAAAAAAAAAATTGCTGAGAATGCCACTCTAGAGAAATCTCTGAAATGCAAAGAATGTTGCCCTTTAGCTAGAGCAGGGTTGTTGACATCAGGCTAAGAAACTTCATGAACAGGAAAGTCATGATCAAACAAATTTTAGAGAATTTTACAAAAAGTGAGGGGCATCTCTGGAACTTTCATTGATTTTGGAAATGGTATATTTAAGAAGCATAAAGAAAAAAATAATATGGAAACCGTTTGTTACTTTGTTTTTAATTTCTATTTTTTTTTTCCCCCAGAAGAAAAGTGCATCGCCAGCACCTTCAGGAAATTCTAAACCTCCATCTTCTTTAGGCAAACAACATTCACAAAAGTGAGTGCTATATTTGCAAGGACATTTGTAATCAAGTTTTGCTGTTGTTGATGTGCCTCAGCAAGATAAACTGCTGAATAGTACATGAATCTTTAGATTGGACTTGTTCACTTCATATTCAGTCTTTCTGTATTGAATGACAGCAATGGGTTTGGTTGGCATGCATTGCCTTACAATCACGTGGCTTTGCAATAAAGCAGCTGAGGTATTAGCCCAGTTCAGATGGAAAATTCTCTTGACTACTCTATCAGCATTAGCACTAGTTTCTGAAGGCATTAGCGCTGTATAAATTGCTTATCATTTGGAGACCCTAGCAATCTGTAGACAGTGGTCAGTGATAAAATAAGTAACCAGTGATTACAGGATTAATTTTAGTATAATAATGAATAGGAGTCTTGGATACATAATTATAAGAAAAGAAACCAACGGACTATTCATCTCACTTATAAGGAGGGGAGAGAATGCAAAAGGGGACATTCATTCTAGTAATTCCTGGTCAGAATCTCATGCCTGTATCTAAATTCGTGATGTGTTCCCAAATACATTATTCCCACTGAGAGGACCCTAAACTAGGACCGAAATGTTATGGGCACTGTTTTAAAAGAACTGATCTCTCTGACATATGACATATATATTTCAGCAATACCATGGCACAAAATTCGGACAGCAACTCTGTGAATAGCAACCATCATCCATCAACAACCCCATCGCCTTTGACAGCTTACGCTGCAGCTGCTGGAGGGCAGCAGAACAGCTCATCAGGTATGGTTTTGAACCATTACTTAATAAAGCAAATAAATAATAGTAAATTTATTTGCTAAGTATTGTCATTAAGTATCAGTTTTTCTTGTTTCTGATGTCTATTATTAGGATAAGTTCTGTTATTGCGCCAAATTAATGATGAGGTATGTGTCTATTTGGGCAGGATGTGAGGCCGCTATTTATTAGTTTGTCATTTGTGACACAGCCTGACAAAGCGAGTTTTTAAAATTTAAGCTTGCATTGGACAGTCAGAGCTTAAGCCCAGAAAAGACAAGAAAATATGTGGGGTTGAAATAACATTTTCTTAAACACAATTAGCATAATATTCAGCTATTTAATTTCTTTATTAATTTTTTATTTTACACATTCGGTAGTTTTAAGCAGCAGCTCTGATGGTTTATACTCTGCAAGATTCAGTTCAACTGCCTGTGTCACATTTGACAAGGTCTGATAACAGAACACTTTCAGATTCATGACCACGGTTTTGACAGTCCTTTCTGTTTTTGGGTGGAATAATTTGATCAGTCATGTATTATGCAGTGTGTGTATGGTTGTACTGTTGCCATTATGCCCCTTCCTCTTACTGGTAGCAGAATATGCTATATGCAGTCTGGGTCTGGATGGTCATACATACAGTTGTCAAAGAATAGTCTGGGTTGTGTTTTGTAAGGTTAAGGTCCTAGTTGAGAATCCGCATAGTGAAACTCTCGCTCTTTGTTTTCCTGGCACCCTTACTATCTCCAACTCTGCTAATACTGCTTCCATATTTTATTTTAAGGCATGTGTTATGTGATACAGTCATATAGCTGCTTTTGCTGTTTATTTAACCATGTGTGAAACTTTAGTCTTAGCCACTAAGTCATAGTATATTTACCAAATGGGATAGCTAAAATTCTTGTGTCACTTTCTCAAATATTTTGGGTATTTGGGGTTCTTTTTTGCCTTATGATTTTGTTCTTCTCATGGCACATTAGGGAAAAGCTGAGCATGTATGTGAGGACAAAACTTTTTTGTTTCTCAAAAATCTATAAATGTTGGGACAGTCCAGCCATGAAGGGAATGCTTTTCTTTAGTTATACTGGAGCTGTTTAAGGAACTCTACTAATTTATCTGTTTATAGACTAGTTATACTTTACATAGATCTTCATTTTTATAAATAATGGTGTGGTCAGACACTCACCAAAATTTTAGTAAGAACGTGGACGACCATCAAACAAACTTGTTATTGGTCCAATGCCTTTTGGATTGGACAGTACCCCGAAACCACGACTTCAGAATTTCTCGGTCAAATACTTTTGTTGCCAGTGTAGTAAAACAAGGTTTTTGTCCACATCAGTTTTCAGTTTTTTGGTGTTTTGTTTTTGTTTTTTTTATTTTATATTAATCTTTTCAATACTCAGCCTTGCTCCGTCCTTTTAATTTGTATATGTTTCGCAGAAAAGATTCAATTATTCTTGAGTTCCAGATAATCTGATGCCCTGAAAGAAAGTGTGGGAATACAATGTATTATTGAAGAAGCACATTGTATGATGAAAGTGCAATTTTCTTGGTTCTAGTTGATTTCAAATAAACATTAAGACTGAAATGAGCTTTCATCCCACGCAACAATATGTTACTGTTATGTGGAACACAAGAGTAAAGTACAAAATGAGGTGAAAAAAATTCAACAGCGGTGTAGGCTGTTGGCTTCTTTTAGGCTAGTTGTTCCAGTATACATAACTGGTGTAACAGCCTCATTTTGTAACCTGTGTCATGACAGATATATTCTTATTTGCCATTAACATTATCCAGCTAGTTGCTTTGTAGGGTAACATAGTTGTTGTATGTCTTTTAGGTTCTCGATTCTCTCACCCCACACCCTCCGTGTGGCAGCGTAGCTTAACTGCCCAAACTAGCTTTCATATTGGTAAGACACGTGAATATGAATCACTTCTTATGGGCACTGCCTTTTAAAAGCTGAGGTTGATGAAACAGTGTACTTTGGGATATGGAATTTATAAAGTGCCATTGAACTTGGAGCCTTTCATTGCTTTGTAATTGTACCCTTCCTCCCCACCCATTGTTTCCAACATTATATCTCTTTGAATTACCAGAGAATGGAAATGGAAGTTACATAACCACTATAGGGAAAAACATACTGACAGTTGAGATGTAATATGATATTGTAAATGAGTCATTGTGTTGATGCAAGACCAAAATGTCTCATGCAGTTACATTATGTTACATCTTCAAACTGCTAATGCTTTGTCTATAAAACTGTAACTTTCTCTAAAACATATTTTTATGAATTTGACCATTGATTGGGGCTTTGGACGGGGAGTGCTGTGGTAAATTTTTAAAAGCATGTAGCTCTTTGTATGACATTTTTTGTTTGTTTGAAGAGGGAAATATTCGTCAACCCGAGCTTTTATTGTGGCTTATTTATGTTCTGTTTTTGGTTTTCCTTTTTCTTGCTTTTAACGTGCAAATGTGTTGTCCTGTGCAAAGTTACACGTGTTTTATTGTTGTCATAAAATTGCACCATGACCTTTATTACAAGTATAATTTGCATGAAAATTAATGAGACTTGCAGTAGAGTGAAGCATACTAGTGGCATTGTGTAAAATTTCACATTATGTTTTCCGGATATGACTGTATGAGGATACACATGAAGTGCTCTATCCTTCCTGGTGGGCCAATTTTTCCTGTATTCATAATGATTATTGGAATTTGGTGTTGTTGTATAAGTTGTTGTTTTAAAACTTTGGTGTGTTTGAAGTGTTTGTTAGCCAGCAACATGAGCATCACATTCACTGGCTAGAGTACTAGGGATGAAAAAACGAGTAGGCCCCAGTTTCATTCTGTTGTCATTTACTTGCTGACAAAAGTAAGCAGATTTCACCTCAGACGAACATCACATGAAAATTTTATATTTACAATGTTATAACTATGCCTGTTGGAAAACTATGCATCAGTGTCGCAGTGGAAGTATGTATTAGTTTTTTATTCCAGTGCTGTGGATTTTGTTTTGTGTTTGTGGTTTGTCTGGATCTCTGCTGTTTGCCTCATTATCACAGATAAAAGCTGCTTTTTGGAATTTCTGTTACACAGATTTGCACCCATTTCCCCTTTCTCAGTATTCTGATGAGCAATGTGTCATATTCTAGTGAGAGAGATTCCAGTTCAGTTATTTCACTCTTTGCTCAGTTTTACATACCTCCATAAATAATTTTGTAGTGTCACTAGTTGCTTTATACCTTCCATCTGTGCTCAAATTGTACTTACTGGCTGTACCTCTGCAGTTTAATTAGTTATCATCATGAAATTGAATGGTAGACAAGCAATTGATTTCTCATATATTTTGAAAATTACTGCACCCTCATATTTGGGTTAAGCATGTAGATACTTCCGCTTGATGTTCAGTCAGTTGCTGTTGAAACAAAGGACTCACTAGTATGTTAGCTGGTTCTACGGAGGCTGTAGTCACTTGTGGTGAAAACTTATGTCTTGATATGACAAAACTCTGTAAAAAAAAAGAACTGCGATGATTGAGTGGAGTATCTGATGGGACTGCCGTCCGTGTAATAACTTTTGTATATTCTTCTGCTGCTATTTTTATGTATCTATCTGTTGAAGAAGTGCAAACTGATATGCCTTCAGGGAAAAAAATGAATCGCCCAAAAAAGATCTGTCAAATTTACTGTTGGACAGACACCTTCCATAGATATATTGATTCATTTGTTGATGAAGTCCTCTCTCAGGACAAAAGTGAATTTGGAGTTGTGATGGTATCCCTGATATTGTGACACAGACCTTCAAAGAGCATGATTATTCTGGGAAATCTAATTAATGGCACATTATGGAACATGTAAACAGAGTTTGGAAGAGTAGATGTATGGTCTTCCTTTAAAAAACAAACAAGCTTCTATCTAATTACTAATTATGTCAGAATCGCTAATGGGATGCTTAGTATTTCTATATACCTTAATTATGCTTGGTTGTCTAGTTTCATCTGTTCTGTTGTGGAGGACGATGTGTTGTTGTTGACTTTGTGTCCCTGTGGGTGGCTGAGCTCTTACCTTAAAGTTTTCATTTCTATTTCTAACACAAAATATAAAAAGTGTAGTGCATATGAGGTTTGGTAACTGACAGCCCCCATATATGTTAACACCTGCATAGAAGCAAAGTAGTAGTTACCTGATTTCCTCAACCTTTGCCCGCTTCCTCCCTCCAAATACAGGTATTAACTGAAAGTTAGGAGAGCTGTTGTAAATATTGTTTTAAACTTATAAAGTGAATGGCATGAACACAAGAGATTTGAAGGGGGATGAATACTTCTCATCTCTCCAGTTAATTTTTTTTTCTCCCTTAAAACTTTTAGTCCCCTGTCCTTGCTGAGCTGTTTTCACATGGCATTGTTTGGAGAGTAAAGATAAATTTTAAGTGAAGCTAATAATATACAAAGCTTTCAGTGTTCCATAACATTATTTTAGGCTCAATGAAAGGCAATATATCCTGCTGGGATTTTATACTCATATCAGAGACCAATTTTGAAGATGTTTGGTGTATGGTGTAATGCCCTAGCAATCCTCAAATGTGGTTTTATCACAGATTCATCAAAACCTCATGTGAATTCAGTTGACCATGCTGCAGCGGGAAGCTTAACAAGCAGTGGCAGTTTGTCGAGCACAACAAACACGAACTCTGTCTCCTTGACTTCCTCGGGAAATCCCTCGGTCCCTTCAGCTCCGTCACCACAGACAGTAGCAGGTGCTACTGCCCCTACTCTCAACAACACGGTGAACTCCTCAGCGTCGTCAGGCCTCAGCAGTTCCTCCCAGATTCACAGTAGTCGGACAGATGGCCCTCCAGTCATGAATGGGCCTCTCAGTGCGGGTGGTCCAATGTCACAAAAAGTCAAGGTATGTTTCATTATATGACAACTTCATTCATGTCAAAAATTGTGTGATAAAACAGTTGTATGTATGTGCCTTTTTTTTATTTTCCCCTACAGCCACTCATTTAATGGGTGGAGCAAGAGAGTCTTAGTCCACTATCTAAAGCTAGCCTGAAAGAAAATCATACACCTTGTCTTTATGTATACTATGACAAGTTTAAAACTTATGTTCTGAACTGAAGTGTTACTTGGTATTTTTTTATTCTTCTCTTCTGCCCTGCTCCCTTATATTTTGTTTTCCTTCCATCATCAGAATAAGAAATGAAACAACAGGTCTTTCATACATACCCACTACCTAAATATATTAAACAATATCAATACTTTTTTCTACAAACTGTGGCAACTTTCCATCCTTTTCTAAGAATTCTGATTACCAAAAAATCTGTCAGCTCATTAATTCATTAATCCATTCTGAAGTACTGCCCTGTAACAGTCTAAGCCTAGTTTCATCATTTTGTGCTTTCTCCTAAAAACATGGATCCCCAGCCCAATGTGGCATTTTCAGTTACGCCACGTGATCTAGGGATTGCTAGGATATTTTGATAAATGACGAGCAATCGTGCATAAGCAGAGCATGTAAACAAACCGTGTGAGCAAGAATTCCTAGATCACGTGATGGAGCTGAAAATACCTAATTGTGCAGTTATTCTCTCATAACAAGTCTTGTATTGTATACAGTTCATGTTGTGTTAGATTGACAGCTCCTAATTGTTTAGCAAAAGTGCAAAGTAATACAATTTACTTGCTAGAAAAGATCTGAATAAAACCATGTAACTACTAACTGTGTGTTTTGGCTTAAAGGGCTCAGTAAGGGATTACCACATGAGAGGAAACAGGTTCAGTCTCCATCCAGTCACCATAATTTTTCTTCTGTTTGTATGTTAATAAGCACCTTGTTATTGCAGAGTGATGAATTGTCCTTGCGAACAATGGCACAGCAAGCAATTGCCAATGCTGAATTGGAAAAAACAATGCCTTCATCTCATACGCCTGTTGATTCTCCTAGTGAGTATCTTGAGATAAGTGTCCCTTTTTCTTTTACTTTTAGAAAGTTGGCCTTGTTAACCGCATCAGATGTTTAATAACCCCTGCAAATTGTTCTCACCAGATCAGTATTCATTTCATTGTAATTTTATCTGAGAATTTTGTGTATATTGAGTGATTTTGGTACCCCCCCCCTCTATAATGTTCACTTAATCATAATGTAATTAGAATCTCAAACAGGTGTTAATATTAGAGTATAACTTGTTGTTGCAACTCCAGGGAGGAATTCCAAAGGAGACTCACACCCATGACTTTAACTTGAGGCTTAATTGGAACTCATGCCTACTATGACAACACAACCCTACCTCTTACCCTAATGTCCTTTGAGACAGGAATGAGTCTGTTGAAATTCCTTCTCAACTCTGAATTACAACAAAGCCGTGCTGAATGAAATTTGTGAGGAGTATCCAAATGTAAAACCCTGTTATCTGTGGGATGGTTCAGCTTTTGGTGCCAAAAGTTAGGACCGCTATTGAAACAAGAGCACTATTTGAATTACTTTGATCAGTGTTAATTCTCAAGTAATGTTGGGTTATTCTGCCTTGAATGTTGACAGTTTATTCATGTTTCATTTATCAGAGCTAGAAATATAGTATGGGGAAGGAGATAAAATATATGCCATCTGGTATGTCTTTATGGTAGTGTAGTTTCTCTCATTAGAGCGTCTAATATTAGATTAGGTTCAATATGCAGTGAAAAAAACTGGTGAGCAAATTTTGCTGTCAGCTATGAGAGTGTGATTTTTATCCATTTTTTTCTAAGTGTGAATCTCTCCATCAGTGTTCCCTTTTCATTTCCAAATAGGCATGAATCATTGTGGAAAAAAAATGTGCATTTCTTCCTTCACAGGTGTGTACAATAATTCCTCACAAGCACCCACTCAGCCCACCGCCCCTTCGTCGTCAGAGCAGTGTTCAGTCAGTTTATCAGAACAGCAGTTGTCAACGCAGCTGCCACAGCAACAACAGCAATTGCCTCAGGCTCCTCAGACCAACAGCATCCACTTAAATCCCTTGTTAGGCATGGCACCACTAGGACCTGTGCAATTGACAAAAGAACAGCACTATCAGTCGGCAATGGTGGACGCAGTGTACCACCACCTTCCACATCCCTCAGATTCGGAACGAATGAGGTAAGTGTGCCTATGCATGTCTTTTGGTCTCATCATGATATGAGATAGTGAGTCACCACTGTTGAACAGCATAAAACAATGTCAAGTACAACACATTCCTCCAGTTGGCAACTAAATAGTTCGGGATATCACGCACATTCCAATGATTTGCTATATTTGCATCAATTGCTGACAGGGATTACGCATTGAGTTTCAGCAATTAACAGTAACCATGTCCCTTAAAATAATGATTTTTCCCTTAAAATAACAATTTTATTCACATTTGTTCTCACAACAAATGTTAGAACTGTATCCAGTATCAATCTAAAACTTCTAAACAGTAGTGAAGAAGTTGAGACCCAGTGTATCTTGTCCATGAATATTAGTATCAGTGTGCATTGATCAACAGTGAAAATGACTGGTCTTAATAGTTTATGACTCTAATGCCATAGTTTAGAGAAGGTCTGCAGCCTTCATTTGCCTGTTGCAGAGCATGATCTGTTCTTGCAGGAAAGATTTTGCATGAGCTAACAAGATTTTATAATGTAATGGAATATAGACAACGAGTCAGTCTCTCTCAAAAATCAGCTTGTGTTTGGTATTGAAGAACTTTTTCCTCCCTTAGGATGATGGTCAGTCTCTAGCTTTATTGTCCTTAGAGGGGAGGTAGCATGGCAATCACAAATAGGTTGTAGGAACCAGTGACTTTGACCTTCATGCATTCAGCACCAAAAAAACATAACTAGAGCAAATTGCTTTAATTTGTGTCAGATGTGTCATATTATCATGTTCGTGCTTTTTATCAGCTATTTTGCATTAGTCTGTTAACTTTCTTCTGGCAATTTCCACAACTGTTGCGGGACACATAAAAATGCCCTGGGTAAGATTGCCGCAGCCCTTGCATATTCCTATTTCTTGACGTTGTGCTCCCTGGAAACTACAGAAATCTTGCAAGAATTGGTGTGAATGCATGCTTAAAACTCCATTTTCATCAATGTTTTGACAAGACATGAAGTTGTAATGTTATACAATGAAAACTTGGAATTGGGTATTGTCAAGCACGGTCAAGTTTGGCCGTTTACCGGGTGTTTTTGCAGTTGTCTTGGTTAGTTGTCTTCAGTGTTTGAAGGGATCTTTAAGAATGACTTAAGTGTGTGGATTAGTGGCATTTATTCATATTGGATCTCTGATGTAGGTCTGAGCAAAAATATTAGCAGTAAATATGAGCATTGCAGGCACAGTTGAAGAGCAACCAGGCTGTTGTTTTTTTGTTTCATTTTTTTTTCTTTTTCCAAATTTTATAACATAGAATAATGAACATATAAATGAAAGGCTTCATGGCAAAACGCATTATACACCATCCGGGGTTGTGGCAAAACAGACCAGATTCAAAGCATATTTTTATGTGAGGGCGAAATTTAAGTCTTAAATAATATAGATCAAATGTCCTATGGAATGGAAATATACATGTATACTAAGTACTCCCACTGCTACATGAAGTATGTAGAATAAGCTAAAAATTCATATTGGTGGATAACGCGTTTTGCCATGAAACCCTTCAAATCGCAAGTGAGCATTCTAGATAGAAACTTTAAACGGAGACAAACATTTTTTCAGTTGCCAAGTTTTTCATCTCGAGTTTATGTACTAATACCTCAATATTAAGTGCTCATTTGAAGAGAACCTTGTTTGATAAATGAGAATTTGACATGCAGGGATACTTTGTTATTCTTCCATTTTGTTATTCAAGAGGATCTCAATATTTTTATGAGGTATAACTTAACTCATTGACTACGAAATTTTTTTCCACATCTGGACGGAATTATTTTAGCCTGTGTNACCCTTCAAATCGCAAGTGAGCATTCTAGATAGAAACTTTAAACGGAGACAAACATTTTTTCAGTTGCCAAGTTTTTCATCTCGAGTTTATGTACTAATACCTCAATATTAAGTGCTCATTTGAAGAGAACCTTGTTTGATAAATGAGAATTTGACATGCAGGGATACTTTGTTATTCTTCCATTTTGTTATTCAAGAGGATCTCAATATTTTTATGAGGTATAACTTAATAATAAGTATACTTTTTACATGCATCAAGGATTATTTTATATTGAGGTTTAACTTTATTCACCCACACTTGCAACATGCTCTTTATATTGTATCCGTCTCCTTATGTTCTGTAAATACATTGGAATTGGCCACAGCGGATATAATAAACATTGAATCTGAATCTTTAGCTCAGTGGCTCATCCCCTGACTCAAAATCTGAAGAATGACCCAACTTTCACATGAACCAGTGTATTAAAAAAATTCCCCCTTTTTTTTTTCATATGGGTGAGAGACATGGTTCTGGGCTTTTGTCTCATATATGAAAATTTTAATGTCTTGCTGCCCAGTCAAAACATCCCTGTTCAGTAAGTTGATCTGATTTAGAAGAAAGTTTAACAAGCGAAGATTTATTCCAAATTTCATTATGGTGGTTTCATTTTTTTTTTCAAATGATTTTTCAAAAAGCTTCCAAACTTGTGGCGGGTGGTGGCTCAAAAAAAGCTCAGACCAAAGGGAGATATTGTAGGTGCAGAAGTCAATGTGTTCATTTTTCCAAAGTAAATCATGTAAATAAGCAGCTTTTTTAAATTTCTGTTAGGCATGTCAGTGCCATATAACATTTTGCCCCCATTATCGGTTAATAATTTTTTTATTTTAAAAACGTTCAACATATTATTTTCTTCTTGGATTCAAAAAGGGTTTGAAATCTTTGCTCTGTACGGTTGTGCACAAAAAGTAAAGAGGAGTTTAAAGCGGGTTAATCACTTTTCATGGCCTCTCGAGATACCTTCAGAGCCTGTGTGCAATAATTTCATTCATGATTTCTGCAATGCTTTTATAGATGGTTATTTCCCTTGTATCAGCACAGAGGGATCCAAAAGCAACTTATCTTTGGCATACACCAAATGAGTTATCCGTGACCATTTTTTCTTTCTTCCATCATGAGATGTGGACAGCAAACATGCATTTAGGTGTGGAAAAGATATCCTTGAATATTAATTACAAAAAAACTTCAGATCGAGTGTGGATCTGTAGAATCATTATCAGCCAGGTGTTTCTGTGTTTGTTTCACAGTTGAGATAGCTGGTAGCAAAATGCTGCAGTGTGTCTTGGGAACAAATGGAATTTAAAAGCTTTTCTTTTATATATATGTTGATATATACCAGTACACAAATATCAGCTTTTCTTTTTGCAATTTCAGACACTTCTTGCCTCGCAATCCATGTCCGACACCATCGTACTACCCGTCAGCCTCATTTCCTCATGCAGATACTGTTGAGTTTTATCAGCGGTGTGGCACAGAAACGCTCTTCTTCATATTTTACTATATGGAGGTAAGTACAGCTTTGTTTTTAATAGGGTTAAAACTGAGATGTGTTGAATATCTTTTTTTTTTAATGTTTTGGTAGTTAGGTTTGCAACAGTTTTACTATAAACTCTAAGCAGTCAGTGTTTGTAAATTTGCATAAGAATGTTGGTGGGGTAGTGTTCATTTTAGTGTATCATAATTATTTGGGTGGAGGAAGAGGAGCTACATCGCAAGGAATTTTCGGTATGCGAATTTTGCAGCTTTGTATTAACAATCATTTCTTTTTGTTTGTGTGACATACCCTCCCTTTTTTGACTCAGTTCAGGTTAAATATTCTGATAACTGACTTCCAAATTTTTATTTTTTTTATTGCAGGGAACAAAAGCTCAATACTTGGCAGCAAAAGCATTGAAGAAACAATCCTGGCGGTTTCATACAAAATACATGATGTGGTTTCAACGACATGAAGAGCCAAAGCAAATCACAGAGGAGTTTGAGCAGGTACTCAGCCCTTGCTCCTATATGAAAAGATTTTTTTAGCTGAGGAGTTTAGCGCAGAATTTCTTTCAGCCTTGTAAAAAATCTGCCATGAACATTTGAAATTCAGTAGCCATGACCTGTTTCACTGTCTTTTGTAATGACTTTTGTATACATGAGTGACCACTTGACAAAATGAGGTGCTTTTCAGCACTATCAAAATAGATGAAAATTGTCAAAAGACATCATGGGACCAAATTTATCAAATTTTATATTTTGAGTATATTTGAAAGTTTGATTCTCCATTTCACGATCCCCATTTTAAACTGAAAATATTGTACATGATGGGAAAAGGTTTTAAAATTGACTTCGGGTCAAGACACCATGAATAATTTGGACCAAAAATGTGATTGGATGGCTTATGTCACGTGACCAATTTTCACAAGTTTGGTCTCAAAATAATAAATTTTTTCCTCATGTCTTTTTCTCATGGAGATTTGACCAGTCTGTCTGTTAGAAGGTATTACGTGAATTTTTTATCATGGTTGCTATGCAGTTCTAGTCTCCAACATAGGCTGATACATTTACCATGGGTGCATCTCATGTTTCCTTCATATTCGTCTTTTAGTCTCAGACAGCCAATGTGCGGATCTAGATGGTTTGTGGGTGGAGCTTAGACGTTGCATTACTGTTGTTGTAGAGTTAGACCATATAAATTGGGAACAGTATGGTTGCCAAGTTGCCTGTTTTGGAGCCATCTACCAGATTATTATATTTCTACATACATTAGGACAGTTAGCAATAAATATCTTGAATTATAACCCTCATCGCCGTCTTATGACAAAAAAGATACATATACAATAGACTTTCTATTTTTGTCATAGATGACAGCTCAGTAGGATCCTCTCCAAGCATGTTTTGGCTTTTTTCACATGCGAGTTGGCTCTGCTCGAAAAGAAGTCTGGCAGTATTGGTGCATTGGGTTGTGGAGTTAAGCTGGATAGCCAGCTGCTGGAAGAGAATACTTGTATTCGACTATCATTCTGTCGTCATCTACCAAAGCCAACGCAACAACAGCATGTCATGTCCACCATCTTTGTAAGCAATAGTAGCCCCATCCACAAATCGCCCGTTCATTCTCAAAATGGTGTCATTTCATACATGAAGAAGACCTGAGAAACACAGCCCATGTTTTTTACAAAGCTGTAGCTGTGTCACATCCTGTCTTTGAAAGACCATATCTTTCTGCTAATTATAAGAGCAATAATGTTTTCATTAAACTTTGACCTACCATTTTTGTGATTCCAATATCTCAGTATTACCAAAATGCAAGATGTGCCTTATTTTTCAGGCGGCTACACATATCTTGCATGCCTTTGACAAATTCAGGTTTTTGTTTTAGTTTTTGTAATCTTTTCCTGTTTCGTGCACAGTGGTAAGGCAGGTGATTCTTTTATAACCCCACCCAAATCTGAGATGTTGTCAAGCACCCTGTTTACCATAGTGGTTGTCATTGACTCTTGGCAACAAGGTCACACAAGGAGAGGAAATACCGCCTTAAAGACTACACATTTCTGGTCAAAGTAAACACACAAAATTTTATTTCCCTTAGGAGTTCTTGATAGTTGAAAGCTGAGAAATTGTCGCAGAGTTTTAGTAGTGAAGGGAGCTTAACCAACAGTGAAACTTATACCTTTATCAACAGAAGATACAAAACAGTCGAAGAAACTCATCTAATTATGAAATTGTCTGGCAGTTCAGCCAAGCAGAGTTTTTTATTGACATTCACAGTTTCGTGATGATCTTTATCTTGGGAAGAAACAAGATTTGGAGGAGCTGAGGAGGGAAAATACGGGGACAATCAAATGTATTACTCTATAGCTGAAAACCTTTTTGCATTCCCGCAAAACGTTTTGCCAGTCCCGATATTTTATTTTCTATTTTATTATGTCGCCAACACCAGGCATTATTACAAAATGTGCTTTTTTTTTCCCTGAATTTTTCACATTAAATGGTTGTCTCCTATTCTTGTAAAGCAGCCTCCACAAGATTACCACAACCCCAGACTTGCCTGCAAGCTAAATTAGGGTTTGTTAACCAGTGACAGTGCATTTTATAGAATCTCATATGATAAAAATCATGTTCTTGGAAGTCGTTCTTTACGGCAGGGGATATTGTAAAACTTGGTCACAAGTTAAATCACTGCCCGTTTTCATTATCAAGAATAATGCGATGCAGTTTCGTAGGGCCCATGAAATTTGTAATAAGGTTGTTTAAGCATACTTTTGGAATCCATTGTGTCATCATTCAGATTTTACTGCTCATGTTTTTTTGCCTTTCTCTTCCTTGCTCCCTTTCCCATTATCTCAACAGGGCACATACATCTACTTTGACTATGAGAAGTGGGGCCAAAAGAAGAAAGAGGGTTTTACATTTGAGTATAGGTATTTGGAAGATAGAGACTTGAACTAGTTGAGTGTACCAATCTGTTGAGTCCATAACTCTGTCCGTCGCTTTCGTCTCACGTCAGAGCTTGTGATAAGAAAGCTATGATTGATGGAAGACACAAACCAGCCACTGCCAGGCAAGAATGTTTCGTTTTCCACATGACAGCTACAAATAAAAGTATTTCAGCTTCGCATCTAGATGGATCTCAGAACTTGTGTGTGAAGCTGTCCTCCCACAACTCGCCCTCCATGTCATCAGTCACCCTCTTGGCATCAGGGAATCCACGCTGACTACCGCATTTTCCCACTGCAGTTTCAATGGGGCCGTCCAAGAACAAAGATTTCACACCCACAGTGTACATAAAATACAGCATCTGCCAAGACACTCCCTTCATCTTCCCAAACATGTTCTCAGTTGTCCGAAGCATATCTGTCTGAGGATGGTTGAGTCTGACCTGCGAGATCAAGGCCAGGAAAGCGAGAAAAATTATCTGTTTGATAGTGATTTCCATATAGCAAGGGTGAGGTGTTTTCATGATGAAAACACTTCCCTTACTGGCTGTGCAATCATGATCGCTACGAGGATTAGCTGTGATCTGCCATATTTCTAATGTGGCAACATCGAGGTCATTAGTATTATTTTGTTGCTTGCCCTTAATTTGTTGTAGTGGGGCCAGTCAGAGGGACACTGCTATTGGCAGCTTGTTGCACCAAGTTGCTTTCCGTGTGTCAGCAAATGCATTGTGTCATTAGGGTGTTGTTTTGTTTTTTTTTAATTTAGTGATGGATAGAATGGATATGACAGTGCAACAGGCTTCTTTGTGGCAGAGTCCCCAATTCTGGTCTGTTAGTTTTAAAGGAAGCTTTCCTGTAATGGAGGATTGTCAGAGGTTTTAAGTTCATGTTAGTTTTACAGTTATTGAATATGAGAGTTCAGTTTTACTGCCTGAAAAGAAAGATAGTTATCTGACAATGTAAAGAAAACCAGCATACATGCCTGTGGTTGTGATCACAATTTTTTTTTCCTATCATAAAACAGATTCACAAAGTTTGGAATTTTTTTTTTCTTTCAAGGCCATTTGCTTAGGTCACCTCAAAATTCAAGCCCTAATCCTACACATTTATTTTTCACTATGGTACTTGCTTAATCTTGATGTCAAAAGTCTGCTCTAAAGATAGTTTTTAGGTAGCTTTACGTTACTTATTTTGGTTAGCAGTGAAATTACTCCTTGTGAATCTACATTTTCCATCCACAACCCCATTATCCCTTCCATTTCTCCTGTCATGGTGCTTGCTTAACACTTTGTATACCACAGTTAATAATCTTATCAAACTCAAGGCCCCTCTCATGACATAAATTCATGATGTACAGAAACACATTTTTGTGACATGGGTACACAAAAGGTGAAATAAAATTGGATGCAATATTGCAACTGTGGTACACAAAGTGTAAATGGTTGTTGGTGTCACAACTAGTGATTATTTTTCATTTAAGTCTTTGTTTTCTTGCATTTATTCATTTCCCCACCTCTTCCCCCACCCNTGTAGCAAGGGATGAGACATCTTGATGTTTGCTTGCCTAAATTAGAGTGGTCACACCTAGGTCTTTTGATTTATTCCAATCACTTCTTTTATTGCTTGAGTCAAGCATTTGATCTTATTAGTTTCATCTAGGGTAATAAATGATGTATCCTAGACTTGTGAAATCAAAATTGTCTGCAATGGCCTTTCACTGGGGTGTAAACAGGCTTCCATTGCGTTGCTATTTTTTTTTTTTTTTAATTTAAATATGTGTGCCCTCCCCTTTCATTAGCAGTGACATCGTAAGTATGCATGACAGCTTTAGATGGCTGGAAGCACTATAGATACTTAGCCAGCATCCATTGAAAGGTTTTCCATTTATTGTTGACCTATGTTACCTCCATCCCCTCTCTTCCCCATCCTCTTAGCTCATCTTATCATCCTCATTCTCATCCGTTGCATTCACATATCTGCAGAATGGCGGGTCAGCGAAAAGTTCCGCTGTGCTGTGTGGGCAGTGTTTTGTATGTGGAGGGTGGTTGTGTGTGTTCCATGGCTGTAGTGTGCTTGCAAATCCTATTCAGATGTGCAACCGCGCATATGGTGTGTGTGGTGCTGTATGCTGTGAAGGATGGTGGTTTGTTGGTTTGTGATGGAGGGCTCTTTAAGGTTGCATTTGGATGATAGTAAAACTTGTACATAGCAGCATGGAAGAGTAATGCCATTTGTGCTTTGCTTAGAGCATGTATGGTGCAATCATCCCCTACATCACCAGCTTTGCCTGTAGCATCACTACCAAATTATTTCTTACTGATGGAAGCTTTCGGATATTAGGGGGAAATTTTCCTATGTTGTGCTGGAATTGTAGTAGTTTACTCAGTGGCAGGCCCCAATGAAAACACTAGCTCTTTCATCATTTGGAGATTTTGAATTTTGTACATGCTCACTTGTTACTGTTCTTGTAACTTCTGTTTTGGCTGTGCCTTCAGGGTTTATCACTCCACTTCTCTCTCCTTCCTCTTCCTTTCTCCCCCCCCCCCCCCCCCCNCCCCCCCGAAGAAAAAAAAACTTCAACCCTCTTTTTGAGTGAACAGATGTTAAAGCACCTGTATACTCATAAGCAAAGCACAGGATTACTGCTGAATGAGAGAAGCGAGAGAAACTGGGGTGGAGTGTATGTTGCGAGCTCTGTTGTGATATGAAGGAGAGATGTTCTGCAAGAGAGAGAGTGTATGGAACTTCAAAAGTTATGGTGCACGTACAGCTAAATGATGTCTTTATTTTTGTACCGCTTGCCTCATCAGTTTGTTTACATTGAGCTGTCCTTGGAGTTCTTTTTCATTTTGTATATAAGGTGACAACAGGGACCACCCAGTGTTGGCCAATTGGTGTGGGCAAGGTGCAAGAAAAATCTTTTAAAAATACACAAAAAAAAAAAATCACGAAAAAATAATGACAATACACTAATGAAACATGGTCTTGGTTGTTCTTCTCTTGTGTTTATTGTGTTGTCTCTGTGTCACAATGTACCAAATAAATCTTAGACTTAGATGTTGGACAGCTGAACTCAGGCGACCACATGGAAGGAGAATTACAATAATATACACATTCTGTATCTCACTGGTTCTTCTCGCCACACACGTGCACATCCCACTCATTTTCAGATCCAATATGGAATGACAAGAATGAAACTCCACATGTTTTTAAAGATAAGGCAAACCACTGACAAAGTTAATGACCTCTTGTAGGAGAAAGCACATCTGGACTAGAGCACAGAAATGTGTCGAGAAAGTAGATCAGATCAAAGCTGCTCTTCAATACTTCATTACTTGTTCAAAGACAAGGGCCCTTAACAGTACATAAAAAAAACCACACAAATACCGGTACACGTACATCTTTTTTCTTTTACTAACTCTGGGGGGAGTGGAAGCAATGGCTACCACAAAGACCAGTTATTCAGAATACTGTACTTTATACTGCACGTGCACAGAATAGGGTACTTTGATCTGTGTAGTGTGGCATCATATTCCATACTTGACATGTGAAAGTCATACATTGGAACTTCCGTTTATAAGTACAGTTGACATTCGATATGAAGTATATCGTGGTGCATGGAAATGGTGCACATATTATTGAAATATACTTGGGTCCATCTGAATAATTGTTTTATAAGTGATGAATCGGTGTTTGTGAAATTGAGGTACAGTATACCTGGGTCCATCTGAATAATTGATTTATAAGTGATAAATCTATGCTTGTGAAATTGAGATATATTTGGGTCCATCTGAATAATTTATTATAATTGAGGAATCTCTGCTTGTGAAATTTAGGTATACTTGGGATAAGTGATGAATCTGTGCTTATGAAATTGAGATATTCTTGGGTCCATCTGAAAAATTGATTTGTAAGTGATGAATCTGTGCTTGTGAAATTCTTTCTTAACAAGGGTATACGTGTATTTAGTGAATGTGTACATGTACTATACACGGAGGTTCTGCTGTACATGTGCTCATATATGCACTGGTAGGCCTACGTCAAGGAGGTCTCGTTATTCAACACTATGAATTTTACTTGCACACTCGTTGGTCTGTCAATCTACTGTTTAGGAGAACTTCGATAATAAGTACATGTACATCTGATGATAAAATTTCACACGCACAGATTCACAATTAATATCATTTCATTATTCAGGCGGACCAAGACATTAAGTGTGCCTTAGTAATAAGCATACTTATAAAAATACTTTTTTCCATGCACCAAGATATACTTTATACCGAGGTTAATACTTTTCCGATCCACCAAGAGTATATTCGAGGTTCCACTGTACGTGTGCTGAGGTAGATGCCATAGCATGCAAAGATCACAACCCCGTCTGCATCTTTTCATTTCTGCTCCGTCATTCAAAGGCCAACAACGGCTTTTCACACACGTTTTATGCTCCTCCTCACATCATTTACTATGTGACCTAAATTTATAGCAATCAAATTCTAACCTGCGCTGTGACGCAGTAATGTGTGTATTCGTGTCACAAGGCAGGGCGTTCGTTCTATCGACCATGAACTGCAACTGCTGATCATGGCGTCGTAAACTGGGTTGTAAACTTGTTGTCGACTGACATTGACATGAGATGTGAGGATCGCAGAGAAGGGGAGGAAAAGAAATGCACCAGTTAAGACTAGCTACTGAATAATGCAAGTGATTGCCTCAATGATGTTGTCGGTCACAAAGGACTCTACCGAACCCCTCTGTCAGAACTAGGATTGGATGGGGCTTTTGACTGTTTAGATCATACCTCTGTTGCTGGCGTGCTGTGATATCAAAGGCTAGGAAGTTATTTATAGTATTTGATGATATCACTTCTATAGTTTGTCTGTGTAGGAGGTGGCGTCATGTCCAAAAAGTGTTCCTTCTTCTGTATTTGATTTCTCTCCATTCCCTCCCCTGCGTTCCTCCTGCATTCCTCCTGCATTTGATTTCACCCTGCCCCCCCCCCCCNCCCAACCTTCATTTTTTTTTTTCTTGAATTGGCTACCGGGGTAAACATGTGTCAACACTTTAAAAATAGTCTTGGGGTTTTGTTTTCTCGTTCTTTTTCCTTAATCGTGAGTTTGAAACCACAGTCAACTCGGTTTAATCGCCAGTTCCGCTTACGCACAATATTTTCCAGATATCAGAGTGTTGTCATTGATAATATAACTATAACTGGACAGTAGGACTCGTTTAACAACGGGGTGATCGGGACTTTCAAAACCGTCGTTATTACCGTGCTTCGATCCCGAGTACAGTATTGATACAGCAGTGCAAGTACTGTACTGTATACTACAACAGAATGGTAACCAAAGTTATTCAATTTATGGCCCATGTATAACAATGCAGACGTCACGTTGTGATGCTACATGCCATCATTGTAAATCGCGGATATATTGCAACGGGTGATATCTCCTGGTAGGCCTAGTTTGTGTGTTAACACCGATCAAGACGATTTCTCCCTCCCATATATCAGCTGTCAAACCACTCTACTGTTGCAAAAATTTGAACAAGGTTGAAACAGTTATGCCGTAACAGTTTTGTTTTTTTTTTCCCCAGCTCTTTCAGTCACGTAGAGAAAAGGCTACTATAAACGTAACAAAAAAAAAAAGAGGAGGAAACGAGAATTGAAACCATGCCCGCTATAACCAGGTTCTCGTTACAAGCGTGTCCGTTATAGATGGGTGCTGTAGTCAAAATTTCTCCATGCTCCCGTGGAGTTGTGATTTACCGGAGTCAGCTCTGCCTTGCAGGCTACATATTAATAATAATGTAGACCTATACTATATGCCTGGGGAACTATACCGTCGTTGCAATGAAAAGAACCGTCGATGAGAAATAAAACAAACATCCTCGTGCCGTAATCTTGACAAGACATCCATTTACATTCGTCGTTCCCCTGCCTTCGGCTCCTGTATGCATAATGTAACGTAATAATAAAGCAGTGCGGGCTGTGTTGGCTGGTTAAGGTATTTGTTCAGTTGACCGGACTAAGACATCGTGAACCTGTGGAGTAGTTGGTTATACTATAGGTTAGTGGTGCAGCAAGATGTATGTATCGGGGCTTTGCAAATCAAGGGTTACCACCTTTCACACATTGGGTACCCTTTCGTCCACCAACGCAATCTCGCTGTAATAACTGAAGATCGCCGCTCTCTCTTCCCTCCCCCACCCCCTCCCTCCCACACACACTTATACACCAAGAAATGATTTGGGGGAGGGAAACACAGTGGGAGTCTCATATTCGAAATACTTTACGAAAGAGAGAGAGTGATATCTGTCATTCTCCACCCGCAAAACAAATAGTTACTAACGCCTTATCTCTCCGCAAAGTGCTGGGTTCATTATCATACGTACTTCCTAGTCTAAGTGAAACTTGTCACCGTTCTAGGAAGCTGTGTTTTATCTTATCTCAATGGGAAAACGAAAGAGGCATCTAAAATTGTGCCGTTATATGCAAGTTCTGATTTTTTTAAAAATGTACTTCCTGGTAAGTTTTCGGTTGCTGCACACTGACACTGATTATGGTGGAGAGGTGTGCGCACCTGCCAGACATCTGTTAGAAATGTGGCATCTTTTGAATTAACCGGAAGTGAGAGCTCGGCAAAATTGCAGCCACCATCTCCGGTGTCAGATTTGTTAGTGGAGCTTTTCTTCAACGGCCTAATGTCGGAGGACGTTGGTATATTACGCTAATGAATGAGGCAAAGATGTAAGTACAGCAAACACTACTCACAGCTCGATGCACTATTTTCTAACTCTTCCGCATGAACGCCCACAGAATAAAAGAGCAGCCTTTTTCGCGCACCTTTAGGGACCAAATAAACGTTTGTTTCTCCCCTTGAACATAGATTCACGTCAAATATTCTTCAATAGTTAGGGGTGTCACTATTACGTAGCTTTACATCAGCCGTTTGGAAAACCCTTGCTTTTGCCTGGGGGACTGAAAAATGTGATTTCAGAACTCCTTGAGATGGGTTCACATGCGGGCGCTCGACCATACATTTTATTGCGAGATCTCCAGCAATAGCTACAGAGCTGAATGCAGAATAGAAAAGAGCTGGCTTGTGTGTGTGTGT
>JAWQUT010000038.1:604001-620957 GCA_033807755.1 Ellobium chinense | reverse complement strand
GAAAAAAAGCGCTTGCAATTTCTCCTACTCATCCAAAGGGTCCACCTCCATCTTTGTGTACGTCTCTCTCTCTCTCTCTCTCTCTCTCTCTCTCCTCTCCTCTCTCTCTCTGCATGCACGTGTGCATGCGCGCGATGCGCGTGTGTTTTGTTTTGCTTTTTTGCCTCTGTTCAATGGACAGACAAGTGAGACCAGACCTCCATCATTGTTTTCCACACACTAGGGTTTCCTGTGAGAATAGGTTCGGCGTATGCGATGGCTGCGTTGTTGATGAGCACATCGACTCCCTCCATGTCCGGGTCGGCCTTGATGGTGGCGAAAAGCTGCTTCACGTTCTCGGGCTGAGTGACGTCACACTTCATGGGTACCAGATTGCCAAGTAGCCCAGCTGTTTTGAATTCGACGGATTTTTCCTGGCAAGCAAAAGAAGCGCGACCCCTATTTGTATATACACTAGATGAGCTTATATGACTACGGAAGGGAGGAATTCCTACGGAGACTCACACCCGTAACCGGAATTCATACCCACCAAACAACCATAATTCTAGCGCTAATCGTATCCCCTAACTGGCCCTAACCACAACCCTCTCCTTAACCCCAGCCGCATTGTCCTTCGAGGCAGGAGCAGCAGTAGAAGTGAATCCCTAATCCTAGTGTCTGTCGGAACAGGAGCATCATGTGTGAGTCTCATTCGGAATTCCTCTCATGCTTAGACTTAGAGTTTAGACCTACATACAGGCCAAGTGCATCGCACAAAATTCCTTCCCACCAAAGAATTACAAATATCCTTGATTACTCAGCAGAAGTTAAACACGCAGAATGAATTCAATTATTTTCTTACAACCTACAATGCAAAGATTCAGTAAAAGTAGCATTTAACGGCGGCGGAAATAAGTGCGTCCGTAATAATCAGCCTACGATGGGTGTGAATTGCCAGAACTACTTTTTGGCGGGGAGAAGGATGGCCTTTTTTTTTTTCTGGCTGAAAGACATTTGGACCAAAATGTAGCATTAAGTCCTTAATGCATTATTAAGTCTAGCATTATACCAAGAGATGGTCAACTGGTAAACTTCACCTTTAGCGGCGATGATGTAGGCGGAAATCCGCAACCTTATCTCCAACTCTAATGCTCATCGAGACGAGGTCCCTAGCCCTGACACCCATCATCATAGGGTTCCTAACCTTAATGCCGATTATTGCTGATCGAGAACGGTCCGTAACCCTCCTACCCATAAAATCCATCGCCGCTGAAAAACAAAGTGAGCCGATCACTTTATTGCCAATGGCCAATCATGACTGAAGCAGCTTTCTCACACACATCACCGCGACGGCGACATTCAACATTCGACTAAGTTAGTCTAGTCTAGTCTAGCCACTTTTGGTGAACAGCTGCATGCCTGCGCGAGCCTAGCCCACCTCAAGACTCGTAATGTCTCGTGCAACTCCCACGACATTCATTCCAGCCTCACAAAGAGTGCGTGTGATGGCCAAACCGATTCCCCTGGATGCCCCAGTCACAACTGCAGTCCGGCCCGCCCATTTCTCCATGATGAAATCTTGTTTTAAGATTCGTGTTGTCAGGAGTAATAGTAGTCGAACTCGGCGGTAGCGTTCAAAAAACGCTGCCGTCTAAATAAATTTTAACGTCAGGGGAACAAGAGCCTTGTTCTCGAAAACAAAATAGGTAATCGTCTGCCAAAATTACAAAACGAGCATCAGCTGGTCAAGGATGCTTCTGTTACTGTTAGGCAGACTGGATGGATGTCCGCAAATCCGTAGCTCCCACGTCGTCAGGAAGGGAGTTCCTGCTCATACGCAAGTCCATTCATGAGCTAGTTGCTGGGTGCAGCAGTGCGGAAACTACCGAAAGTGTTTTCTCTCCCATGCGCACAGTTTATCTGACTTTTCGAAATGTAGGGAAATTGAATGACATGCCAGACAGAGATAGAAAAAAGAACACATTTTCATATAGTTCGTTTCACAGAGAAAAAAATAAAGTAGTGTGACAATATTAAATTGGTTTCTTGACGGATTCTTAAAATATTTTGCATGTGAGGTGACACTGTGTAGTCTTAATAGAAATTTTAAAAAAATGGGTTCTGTCTGATGTTTGTAAGTAGGTCATTTAGTCGCTATAGAATGCGTATCTCAGCTCCAGTCCTTATTACTGAAATGAAAGAAGTTTTACAGCATAGCGAGATATGACGTATCGTATATCATTTAGATATGACATCACTGCATTTCTTTACTGTAAAACTACACACACATTAATGTTCATAACAGAGACAAAGAGAAACAAACGGTTGAAACTGTACTGATCGGCCTGGAAACAAAAAATCGCTGTTAAGACTACTTACTAAACTGCGACATACAAATGTTCGTTAAAATCGGCTGATAAAAAAGTCATGCACTGTTTGCATGTGTTTCATTCGTTTTCACGAATAAATAACCAAAATATTCTGTAGTCCAAAAATAAGGTTTCTGAAATAGGAAATCAACAAAGAAATGACACTTCACTCTTCCAAGCCTCTCGAAGTGAATCGAAGCCAGTGTACGATTGGCCTTGGCTTATTTCTTATATTGGCTGTGAACATGAGTAGTGTCAGTTTCAACGTGTTCGTTCTTAAAGGAACAGGGGTAGCTAGCTGCTTCACAGCCTTAAAAATCCACAATATTTTTTCATAAATTTTCAACCCCTTACACGTTTTCTTCGTCCGAGCGCTTCTGAGAAAATGCAGCTTGAAAGTCGGGATTTTCACACCGCGGGAGTTGCCATAACTGGTCGTCCGGTCAGCACGGGAATAAGGCGTGACGTCATAAAGCGAGAGGCAAGCTAATAATTAGTCGTTGTGCGAAGAGAATTACCCACATGCAATAACTTTCCTTGGTGCTAAATTTTATACCTCTTTTTCACATATGATCATTAAGTCTTTTGTTGAAGACGGTGAACAAGTGCCCAACTTTGATCGCAATGCTGTAATCTTAGAAAAGGCAGGATGAATATTGGATAAAAGAAGCATCTGTCTGGGCACTGAGTGAGTCGCTTTGTATACATAGCCTATGTATGATTGCCTGTGCCGTTTTTTCCCTTGTATTGTTTAATGAGCTCTCATTGGTCTACAGTTCTGACATTCTCTATCATTTGCCTGAGGGGCACATAGGTTGTTAAGATGTTGCACAGCAGGATAGGATTTGATTGAGAGCTAACCATTGTCTCAGGCAGTGTTTTCTGCGCTTAGGGGCGGTGTTAGTTGCTTCACTAGTCAAAAATCAGTCAACATGCGTCGAAGAGCCGCTCAAACAGCTGGCATATCGACGGGAAAATAGTTTGACACTCTTTATGTTGGCCAGAGATGACCACGGGAATAATTTGGAGAAGTGAAATCTTTGGAAAGAAAGGACCGGTCTCTGCGATCAAAGAGAAAAATGAAAAGGGCCATAGCAGTTAGCATGGATATGCCACGTTAGGCACAGCAACAGTTACGAGATGGGGAGGGGGGGACGAGAGAGGGTATAGATGGGTGGGCACAATTCCAGGGGTGAAGCAAAGACCTTACATTTACAATGTCTTTGGTGTTGAGAGAGAGAGAGAGAAAGAGAGAGAGGGAGAGAGAAAGAAAGAAAGAGGGAATAGAAGCAATAAGAGAAAGATTCTTATTCCACCACCCTATTGCTCCTTGCCTTATCCATCCCCCCCTCTTTCTCTTCATCCCTGGAATTGTGCCCACCCATTTACCTCATTCCCCGCACTGATAATGAGACTGATTGACCGATTCAATTTTTCGAAACTACAAAAGTTTTCACGGGTATTCTATAAAAATGATTCCGTGATCATCTCTAACCAAAATAAGAATGTCAAAATAAATTTCACGTCGATGTGCCCCCTTTTTGATCTGCTCTTGTAAGCCTTTAGATTGATTTATGATTTATAGTGACACAACTAGTGCCGCTCCTAAGCACAGAAAATTTTACTGTGGCGGCATCTAAATTACCGTATCTGAAAATGCTTCTCAAGCAAATAATAATTTTATATTGTCAGAATCTTAGGCCAGTGAGAGCTCACTAAACTACACAGCAGATAACAAAACAAAGGCAGTGCAAACATTAATAAATAGACTCAAAAAGTGGTCAGACAGATGTTCCTTTTTCTCAAATATTATTTTATCCTCCCTTTTCTAAGGTTACAGCACCGCGATCGAAGTCGGGTAGTTGTTCACACGGTTTAACAAAAGACTTTTCTCAACGATAAATGAAAAAAAAAGGCATAACATTTAGAGCCAACGAAAGTTATTGCATGTGGATTGTTGTTATTGTTATTGTTATTGTAGTCCCGCGCTGACCGGACGACCAGTCATGGCGGCCCGCAGGGTGTGAAAATCCTGACTTTCAAGCTGCGTTTTCTCGGGAACGCTTGGGCGAAGGAAATGGGCAAGGGGTTGAAAATTTATGAAAAACTACTATGGATTTTCTTATGCTGTGAAGCAAATAGCTTCCCCCGTCCCTTTAAGCTTGCATCCCACGCAAAGCCATACACACACACACACCCACAACAGTTATCTTCAACCGCCTCTCCCTTTTTACGATATCAATCCCTGATAAATTCCTTCTAAATCGGTTTCCAAACTGCCCCACATGTTCAGT
Organism: Ellobium chinense; assembly: GCA_033807755.1. Taxonomy (NCBI): domain Eukaryota; kingdom Metazoa; phylum Mollusca; class Gastropoda; order Ellobiida; family Ellobiidae; genus Ellobium; species Ellobium chinense. Next base: position 616,315 of record JAWQUT010000038.1, on the reverse strand, counting down.
AAATTGTGTGGTTGCAACCAGGAAGTACAACTTCATTTGTAGAGGAGAGAGTAAAAACTGAAAATGTCATAATCATCTATAAAAATCCAATTTTGACAAGGAACTCCAACCAGCCTACACAATTTTGAGCGATAATTAATCTTATGCAGGACTAAGGAAACTCTTTTAGGTGAATTCCACGTCCCATGGCTTAAAGTTATAGCCCACAGTTATGCTACACAAAACTGATTTATTGCTCCTGTTTCATAGAGCAGCTTTTCGAATCTGCATGTTCTCATGTGGTTTTTGTGAAATGCTGATTCCGAAATCCTGTCCACTGCACCACGCAGAATAGTCCTTTATAAACAGGTGTCAAAAAGTGAAACATTTTTGTCTTGTAGACTAGAAGTGGCTAGAAGGCTAATAACCCTGTTTGTCTACATCAAACTTTAACAAGCAGTTTCAGTAAATCAATAACAATAATGATATTGTCCCCTTGTCATAATAGTGAGTCATGTATTTTTGTTTTGAGGGAAACCAACACCAGTTTTCAAGCATTACCAAAGTCAAAGAAATGTCTGTGCAGTATGTCAATAAAATGTCTAAAATGGAGCTAAGTTTTCCTGGCAAGATTTTATGAATCATTTCTACCATCCACGAGCGTCAGACAAAATGACGCTACTGATAGGGTGGCTGTTTGAGAAAAAAAAAAATAAATTCAAATGTTCTTTCAGCCTTGGGCATGACACTTCAGTCATTACATTTCAAGAACTGTGACTCAGCATGACTGTGGTATGAGACTTCTCAAAATGCAATACAATCAATTTCATTCTCATAAATTTTACACGCAAGTTATTTGATCAAAGATCATTCCACTTTCATTTTCGTCAAACTCCTCGGTTTTTATCGCATTATAAAACAATAACAGTACATTTTCAATCTGGTAATAATTGATCTGACAGTATTATTTTGTGTGTTATTTTGTTTGTCACCTAACCTGACCATATACATGTATTACAGACTTGGACCGCGTTGTGCTGCACGTCTTTTAACAGTATAGAATTGTGCAGTGTTAGTCCAGACTTTCACAAAGTGGCAGATCACTTAACACTGACCTAGTGCTACACCAGCAAGATAGGAGAATTTGAATGGTACAGTATGTGCAAAACAATTGTAAAGTACAAAACACAGAAGACAACATGTGAGAACAAAATTCTCTTTTATTCTTTTTTTTTTCGAAACACAAGAATCTAATGTAGTCTACAAGATCAGATACTATAAGGGGAAACAGTGACACACAGCACAAATAACAGTAGAAAAAAACTACTAGTTCACTCGCATGTAAATCCAGATTCAATATACTTCGCAAAAAATTGTTAACAAAGCTTCAGACCTGAGAAAATGGTATGCCCACATATCAGATATGATTGAAACAAACCATCAAACATTTTCTTTAAATGAATTGATGAATTGAGATTTTGTTCCGTAATACTTGAGCAAGGTAATTCACTTTTCAACAGATTCCTAACCACCTTGGAGATTCACTTTCTCTCAAGTGCTGGATGATAATGTGAACTAAATTTTATAATAACAAAAAAAACCAACAACAGCAACAACAAAAACATACTCTGAAAGGTAAGCTCACTGTGTGATAAAGTATTAAGAAAGGAGACAGGAACTAAGGTGGTAACATGGACAGATAATAGCTGGTTTGTAGAGGAACAAAATAGTGGGGAACAAACTGCTGAGTATGAAGATATATTAAAAACAAAATCTGTTAAGATTCAGTATATGCATGGGGCCACCATGTGCTGAAAAGTCTACATCAGGAAAATAATGGTGACATATGAGTCAAATGCAATTTTAACCTATCTACTGAATCTCAGGATTCTTTAAAAATAAAACACTGTCCAGTCAGTAATTTGCAAGACAACTGGCAGTCCTGTCCACATAAATTTTGTAAATTCTGAGTAAAACAGATCTGATCACATGAACGATGTGGTAAAATATCTTTCTGTGTATCAGCACCAATGGGTTTAACATCTGAAAAATTGCACATTTACTCCAAATTATGCAGCAGCTGAATGGAGAAATATGATGTACACTTTCAGCTTTAAAGCAGGTGTGATCTAAAAACATCAAAAACTTAAATGTGCAATAAACTGATTACACTCATACTCCACTTAAAGCTGTTGTAAACTGTTCACTAGGAACAAAGAAACCCAACTAAAATCAAGACATTCTTATGCCTTTTTTTCATATAGAATTACTGAAGATAAAAAAACAAAACAATAACATTAGGTATAAAGCTCCAATTAATTTCTATTCGTTGTAAGCATTTCCAAGCAACATGTATCTTTGATATCCAACATAATAATTCATACATCCACTGATCTGACTTAAAACTTGAAAAGAAGTTGAAACCACAGCATATGAATTTGTACTAGAAGTAAAAACACAACTCGACATTACATTTTTGCTACAACAGCGATACAGTACAGCGATTCCATAATTCATACTGTTGTTCACCACTCAATATGTTTACGCCTTCAGGTTTTCACATCTTCTTAACGCCATAATTGTAGCTACAATCAAGTGATTTAAAAAAGAAAAAAAGCTGATACTGACTGTCCCAGATCATTTTTAGTATGACAGTTTCTATTTGTTGCAAGTGATAAAAAGCAAGCTGGCAAGTGCCATCACAAAAAAAAAAAAAAAAAATTCAGAACATAAATAATTTACACTATTGCATTCAAACTATAGATCACTGGATGAAAAATCCAAAATCTGGGTGCAAAGTCCAAAATCTGGCCTATGCATAATGTTGGTTAACTTTTCAGAAAAAAAAACAACAACATTATGGCCAAAAGCTTGCACATATTTCATAATCCCAAAACTGCCAACAGGTATATAAATTCTTGAAATTTTTGGCATAAAACAACAAAGATCCACAAAGAAAAGAAACACCCAATTAATAACAAATTGTACACTTTGTTCTTAACTACAGAAGAGTATCATTTTGCTGATAATGAGGTATCAAAACAGGGTAAGGTCAAAATGAATTTTGTTTTGTGCAAAATGTCAGCCTCAGGTTGGAATCAAGAAATGTATAATCTATGTAATTCTCTGTTTCTCAAATTAACAGCCGCAAAATATCATTTTTTTTGGTTCACTCCTCTGTATATTAACAAGAAAAACGACTTCTGATATTTGAGTCCCAAATATACAAAATATTTTTAATGATGAAAGACATGACAGAATTTTCTTGTTGTTAGTGACTTAGACAGCCATGATGTAGTGTTCACGAGTGAGTTCTTCAGCGAGGGTGAAGTCAACTCTCTGAAATGAAAAAAAAAAAATGCAAATTAATTACAAAAAGCTATAACAAATTATTTTTAAAGTCAAGAATAAATCATAAAACAGAGTTTGCATTCTGTTCATCTGCAATTCTCTTCAGCAATTAAAAATATAATATACAATTACCATAGTTATCATGACAAGCAGAATGTCCCACAACAACCTTATCATCTCCTTCAGAGTTTAACTTGGGCAGCATCATTTTATCACAAAGAAATCACAAATTTAAAAGAAGAACTCCCACTGTGCCCTGTGTGATGCCAAAACTGAACCCTCTAAAGTCCTAATTATGAACAATAAGTCATAAGTGCATGCATGGTAACAGCCGCTAAATCCTCAAAAAAATATTCTTTAAAGAAACTCACCTCCTCGCACTGGCTAGGAACATCAAAAACAGTTTCGTTCTTGATTCCAGGGGTAATGTTGGTGAACCCAACAACTTGCAAGAAGCCAACTGCAAGAAGAAGATGGAAATGTATTTTGAAGCAGTATGCTAAGAGATGCCACGGGGAAATACAATTTCACTCTTGTTTTTTATAATTAACTGACACGGACACCCATTCTATGAATGTGACATTAACCCATTAAGTGACATAGACGCAATTGTCCATACATGGAGATCCTAGAATTATCATTGTGGTGCAGTAGCAATATAGTGAATATTGTGCACTTCACTGAATGAACTACTGGATGACTACATTTATGGCTTTGTCCATTTATACAGTGCTTTCGGCTTCACATTGTATCACACCATCAATGAAAGGAAAGCAGAATTTCGAATTTTAACCTTATGTGTAAAAAAGAGCGAATTGGGGGAAGCAGCGCAAAAACAATAACAACAACAATTAGACCAGGATAAGTAGTTTACAAGCTTCAAAGCAGAATTATCAGAAGCCAATTTCTACTCTACTGAACTGCAACAGGACTTTGAAAAAAAATAAGTGTAAAGAAACAGACTACATTTTTCAAAGGACATTTTCACTATTCAATGTAATATCACTTATTTTTCTAGCTAGCACCATTTCAATCCCATATGCCAACCCCGCTGTAATGGATAATAATAATAATGCAGTTTGAAAGCTCATATCCAGGCCAAAGTCCACTCAAGTGACATCACACTATTATTACCCGGCATATGTGCTCAAACACATTTAGATCTAGTATGAGATGGATAGGACACTCTAAACTTGTTTTTATTAAGCATAAACACTGCTATCCTAATCTCACAAATTGCAAAAGATTTCAGAATAGAACTAGTTTCTTGTACAGAGTTTTCTATAGTAAGCATGTCTGAGGATGGCAATGACTATGAGAGAGATAAACTATGGCAGCTATCTTCAAATGAAAGAACAGTTCAAACCCTCCTCCATCCACCATCCTTTAATGACCTTTACAGGTTTATAAATGATGTTGAAAACAGAAGTAAAACAATTTCAAATGAGTTCACTTCACATAAAAGCACTTTACATGGAGAGTACCTTTAACTGAAATCTCAGTTAACCTGAACGCAAACAAAATCCTTGTCCAGATGCCCTATATGTTTATAGTAATATACTTTTAGTAACTGATGATGAGTTTCTGGGAACCTTTGATAACATGACAACTACTGTGCTGGCAAGAAAGGAAAAAGTGAAAGAGAGAGGAAGTACGAGCCATTGTCATCAAAGATTTTCTTGCCCTAGTTCACTGGTGATGGGCACATGGAGATTATGTTAAATATAACGTCTGTCAAAAATGAATCATGATGGCTGTTATGATTGCCTTCATCATGCAGTGCGTTAACTGTCAAGGCCATTCCCTAGAAACAATACTTTCTCTTTGTTGCCCTCATTATGTATAGTATATATATACACCATCTTTAGTTGATTTTATTACTGTTATGTTTGATATGCCCACATATATTCAGGAAGTGTTGTCAGTAACCACTCCATACTCTCATTGCTCTGATAATTTTTCTAATTTTCTTCAAACCTTTGCTTTCTTTGCTATTACAAATAGAATGGTGAAGAAAAGAAAGAAAGCTTCACTGTCACTTAACTTTAACTTGCAACTGCAAAAGAAAGCTGATGAAAAGACATGCTCAAAATCTGATATAGCTCAAAGGCACAACATATCGAAACCAACCCTCCAACTATTGTTAATGTTATTATTTTCTCTCTAAAATAGAATAAATGGTTAAGATGAAACTTCCTTAACCCACCAAGGTTGGCAAATCCCTTCAATTTCCTGTTAACAAAATTTTACTGTGTGTATACTGCAAACCTATACACTTTGTTATGAAAATAATAAATTGGTCTACAGTATAGTATATCTTCCAAATGATTCACAAACCTGCATGCTGAAGTTTATCTTCTGGCCTTATGTGAGAAAATGAATGAGTGTGTCTCTCTGTGGCAGTGAAACCAATATCAATACCTTGTCAAGACTACAAGTTACAAAAAAAGATACTCACCATGGTGCAAACTTCCATAAACACTCTCTGCCACTGGCACACACTGATCACTGTCCAGTTTCTCGACGGAAACAAAGGCCCTCACACGTTTGCCCCCAATTTCATATCCAGTGACCTTGAAACCACCTTCCAGTCCCATGTAGTAGTCACCAACTGACTTGGCATCATCTGTGGATCAGTACATGGAATTATCAGTATGTGTTGCACCAGTTTATACAAGATGAGGTACAATTTGCATGATCACTGGATGGCACCTTCCCCCAATATGACCTTAATGCAGTGGCAACTTATGACCCCCAAAACCAGCCTTGCAATCCCCACCCTTTAGTGAACATGACAGTATTATGAGCATGGTGCAAAAGATGAATGGACATTTCAGTGTATACAACAAAGCACATACAGTATTTGGATTTGATTTGATTGCTGTATGTTTTCAAAATTTATTTCTCTATTTTCTAACCCCAATTCTACCCAACACTGCACAGATTACACTTAATGATGAACCGCCATTGCCTTAATAACAATTGGACCATAGATTATCAGCAGCATTTAACCCAGCAAGATTTTACCAATGACTAAACTTGATAGCTAGGCCAGATATCATGAATTCAATTGCCAATACCCAAAAGATTGAAATAGCTGTTTATGTAGCTAAAAACTTATAACCCTCAAAACCATTAGTCTGCAGAGCATGCCAATGAAAAGAATGCAATATAAAATTGAATTTATTAAGAAGTAAATTAATTTGCCTCAATTTTCCTGATGGCTTGTGATTACAATGTTGATATTGTCAACTTATAGTAGAGTCAGCTGAATACTTGACGATTTCTCTTTTCTTTTGATTTAGTTATATCCAGTGAAGGTATTTAATGACCGCATGGACCTACCAGGAATGCAGGCTTTACGGAAAGGACGTTTTAGAGTCTTTTTCCAGCACTTGTCTTTCTTCAAATCAACAATGTAAAGCGTGCCCTCCTAAACATGGGAGAAGTGAAATGAAAAAAAGATCAGTCTGTATGACTGAAAAGAACAAATTTCATATCCCTTTTTTTTACTAACATCTATTAAGTAAAACCCTCACAATGTAACCACCCTCTTGACTGAGCAGGCAAAGTCACATACATGTATACCCACAGATAACCAATTAGTTAAATGAAAATATATTAGTTGTGGGTTTAGGACAAATCCTTTTTTATTATTTTTGTTAGATTTTTATTCGTCTCTGTGCACTGGACACATATGGGTCAGAGGCCCATCCTCTGTCTGTTCTTATGATAATAACTGAAAAACATGCACTTCAATATGGACACATATGTACATGAGATTCCATCACCCTATCAGTCATTTAGGACAAATATTTAATTAGCAAGTTTACATGACTAGGACCTGTAAAGAAAAAAAGGTTGACAAATATGCACACAGAATAACAGCTTGTGCAAAGAGAAAGAAAAACAGACCTCCTAAACCGGACTTAGAACCCCACGTCATTAATCAAAGGGTTTTAAAGATGTCGCAGTCTATAAAATAACATTTTCAAATCTGTGACAGCACTGGTAGGGTATTCATGTCTGAGTTCAATCAAACCAAATGTAAGGCCATATAAATTCACTAAGTACTAGCATAGCTGTGGTAAAGAGTGCTACATCAGCAAAGTATATTCAGCTTCCACTGATTTGACTATCTGATGTGTGTTTGTTTCGCATTTAATTTCCGGTAAGAGGATAGCAACAGTTGAAAAGCTATGACATGACCACCACTATGGTACCACCTGGGCACACATGTATACAGCATGCATCAAGAAAATTCCCTAAGCACCACTGTCATTATTAAAGTCCAATGCTAGAAAGAAAGCCTGAGCTAGGAAATACTGAACAAAACAACTAAAGATTCAAGTGACAAAATTGGCAACCTGTAGACGGATTGGATAGTTAAATATGGCCAGAAAATAGGAAGCTGAGTTTGCCTATGGGGCTGAGCTGAATGATAGAGTTATCAGGTTTAAAGCAGCACACATATGCCTAGCTAGGTCTAAATAAAATCATATTTCTGTATTAGACCATTGACAGATGGACAGAATCCACTGAGCTAATATATAGTAGACATGTATATATATATATATTTTTTTTTTATGATAAAATGAATGAAAATATGCAAATCGCATCAAATAATCATGTTTTCAGTTTGGTATGACTGTCAGTGGCTAACAATGTTAGTACTCAGAAGTATTGGAGTTCTGTGTTTAATGTTGATAGGAAAGACTAGAAATAAAACCCATCAGCTGCTCAGTCAAAGGACTCTAGATTTCAGTAGCAAGTGATATTATTTGCTGTAGAACTGCAGAGGGCTGAATCAGAAATGAACGATTCGCAGTTCAATATTTTTGTAATTCTAGTCCACCAAAAGTGCAGCAAAAGATGGAAATATAAAGCAAGACGAAAAACAGAAAAATACTTACACCTTCTTCACCATCATATCGGGTCACGAGCTGAAACTTGTTTTCATACTCTCCATTATGGTAGCTCAGGAAAGCAGCGGTGCGATTGTTGCTTGCGTCATAAGCAACCTGAATATATTCCTGAAATAAGACAGTTAGAATTTGTTAGCAGGAGGCACATACATAAGAAACAATCCCTCCATTATTTTCACTCAGGATAATCCTCTACTTCCTACTGCATCAGATGACTACAAGCACTAAGTTGGTACTACAGAATTCTTTTCTGAAAATCATACCTTCATCATTAAGCTAAAATGTCCAGCAACTGACTGTTTTAATGGAAGGTTTATTTCAGATAAGAAATCATTCAGGGTTTCACATTAATTGTTTCTGTACAGTGAAACTATGATAACATGCCAACTCTTCAATTTAAGCTTTAGGGGGTGTAGAAGTATCTGTTAACCAGAGTTCTTTTTATCGGGAATAAAATGGCTGAGACAACTGAATGAGAATGTGCAAGGCAGAGGTTTAGATTAAGCCATGGTCACATTAACAGGGTTCCACTGATCATGTATAGTGCCTTGATTAAAATGATAAGCTTACAATGACATTTATGTTAATGATAACCTTATAAATTGATAGTCTACAAAATAAGTCTAATAATATGATAACTTTTTAAGATCTACACACCTGCACTATCCCAGCTCGCCTGTGGCCACGGCCAGAATAACCACCCATTGAGCCTTCCTGGCCTTCCCACTGATCAGGAGTGCAACATGCTGAGCTCAAGGCCACCACTGAGCAAAGCAACAAGGCCACTGATGTAAGAGTCACCATCATGAATCTGCAAGTAAATGAATAGAAAGAATTCATTTAAATGATGTTGCAATCTCTACTTCTAACTTATTTCAACTTTGAAGGAACCTTTGTCAGAGAATGGATCTGTGTCATATCTGATAAGAGTCAATTTCTGCTTCACTTATGACATTTCTTTTTTTGAGTAAAAGTAACCAAAAATGCCTGTGGCAATGCTATTAGCGCAAACAGATGAATATATGTGATCTAAACAGTAATTGGACGGTGAAAAGAAGGTGGCAGTTTAAAAATCTTGAATACTCTGTGAACATGAACTGATTCTAGAATTTTTGCAAAAGTAAATTACTGGTGCAGAGAAAGAGACTGACAAAAATAGAAAGAGATTTATTGGAAAGAATTCTGCATGCAACTCATACTGTACAAGAACGCGACCTTGGGAGCATCCATTTGCGGGGGGTTGCAGGGGATCTGCCCCGGCATGATATGTACCTACATGGATCCAATCTATTTTTAACGCTCACCTTGACTGATGCTCCCTTGAAAATAGTTATGTTATTGCTTCGGGTTGCGTTGCATGCGGAAATCTTTCCAATTTATTATTTGTGTGAAAATGACAGTCCAGTTGTGAATGTTGATAATGTGGGTATGTTGACTCTAACTGTGGAAAGACTGATGGATGTAATGAGGTGCAAATACACATACAAACTGCTATCATCTAGAAATCACTTCTTTATTTTTCTCACTACTGGCACTGAGAGCAAGAAGTTTTATCAGATCTACCATTTCCCTTCCCAAAGTCAAGTTTAAACTGTTCAGTTTCAGTATCCTGTTAAATGACATTTCCAAGTTCAATCTAGACTAGAATCCAAATGGAACATAAAATTCATAATCTGTGATTCAGACAATAACATTGTTCCATACTAGTCTAATCTGTTGTTCATAATGCCATTATTAATGGTGCATTTCCTAAATAAAAGGTGCCTTTAAAAAAAAAAATGCTAAAAATCAATAAAATCAGAACACCATTAGACTATACATGCCCCAAAATGGTTAAACTACTCCAAAAGTGGGGTAAATTCTGGTCTGAAAAAGCCGGGATCCAGGACGCCCAGGTTAACTGAAATTACCCACGATCGAGATAGTTTACAATAATAACAAAAAAAAACACACACCGAAAAACGTAGACACTACTGTCAGACTCGGAGGCTTACTGACAAGAATGTTTGGTTCTATGATGCAAAGACTATTAAATTCACACCAGCAGAAAGCAATAACTTGGGCGGATTATCAGTTGGTGGCCACGGCTTTGTCCTCGGCGTCTCCCCAAGTTCAGCGACAGCCGACACCCGTTCTCACTGAAATGCAGAGTCACGGTCGCAACTATCGACTTGAAAAACCTTTCTTTGAAACAACCGTTGAAACAGCATAGTTTATGCATGCTGTTTATGTTCATATCGACTTAATGATAGCAAATTTACACTTACTTTGAGATAAACTTAGTGTCCACGAACTGATACGGTTTGATGAGCCCGACGACGATCTTGCAATGATCAATGACAGCCGGTTGTTGAGTGTTGACAAACTGGTCACATGAGCAGTGCAGTCACGAGACCCATTATTTGGTCCCACTTGCGTAAACACCTTGACCTTCCTTCGGGAATTCCCTTCACCGGTGAAAGTTCAAGGCTGTTTCATGTTATTGTTCAAACCAAAACAAAAATGTTTTTGATGTTATACTGTAATTGCATTTTCGGGATTTTCTTCCCATGAAATGACCTCAAATTTCATAAGAAGAAATGGATAGATCTACACTCTAGATCCAGTCTTGTTTTAATTTTAAACTTCTTTTTTTCTTTCAGTATTGGTGCTGTAATGTTGCTCTATTAAAATAAGAAAGGACTTAATTTATATTTGTCTGTTTTAGTAAATCATCTATGCTACTCATATTTGAGTTTTGCGATAATGGTAACAACATCAGGCGAAAAAGGGAAAGGATGAAAAAATAATCATTAGAAATTAGACACCGTGATCACTGATTAGCGGCATGCGCACATTTTAAAGAAGATGCTAGAATGCTTATCTCTAGATCTCGAGATATTAATAAGTTATTCTCGTAAACTGCCATTTTTTTGTTTTTTTTGTTTTCGGTAAGCGTTCGTGATTATGGCTTGCAGAGAAGAGAGAGAGAGAGAGAGAGAGAGAGAGAGAGAGAGAGAGAAGGGTGAAGTTCACTCAAAACGTGCCTAACGAATGGCTGTGACAGGTTGAAGGTAGGAAGATGAGTTGGGAACTTCCAAACATTCAACCCTCTCTGAACCTAACGCTTTTTACTAAGGGAGAGCATCACTCCGGAGGTAAATCTCGTAGGTAAGTTATCCTATTTCACATTCTCTCCCTTACTACGGGCGAACGTGACTAAGGTGCAATAGGTTTGTGCGTTTTAGGGGCCCCGATATATCGAGGACGAGAAAAGTAGGGTATGTAAGGAAGAGAGAGAGAGAGAGAGAGAGAGAGAGAGAGAGAGAGAGAGAGAGAGAGATATCAGACAGTCGGCCCAGAGCTTTAACAACTTCCTGCGCCCCCTTCCTTGCAAAACCATCACTCATGCCATCATGTATCCTCTAATAATAACAATAATAATAATAAAAGAAACGACAGTGGGCTGGCTCTCTAGCCTATTTCGTTTCAAATTTTAATTGAATTACCATACACACATTTGAATCATACTTTCGGGGCGGATCCAGGAATGTTGTCGGGGAGGGAACCTAATATGCATGCCAAAGAGCACTTGCGCGACTGCCAAAGGCGGAAGCGTAATCTTGGAGGGGAGGGGTTGGGGCCATGTTGCTCCGAAAAGAGTACAAGTCAGAGCCATTTCCAGCAGAAATTAGTAGCAATTTCTTTTTGTCATAAATTGTCAATTTTAAAGGTGAATCTTCAGGAAAGAACGAACATACCAGGCATTCTATGTTCTTTATACTATAATTAATCCAGGGAAGTCTGGAGGAAAATTAACAAACAATTTAACAAACAAACAAACAAAAAAAGGAAGGTAAAAAGAAAACATCTTTCGAAGCCATTTTTACTTGAAATTAAGTCGAACATTTTATCACAATTTGAATAAACACGAAAGATATTCCATGACTTATATTTCAAAAAATGCGTTAAAGTTATGATGCTAAAGAAAAAAAATATCAACATGAATACAGTTTCAGCACACACAATGCGTATAAATATACACTATTACAAATGAAATATAAAACAATGTCACTATTA
>JAWQUT010000038.1:553887-591591 GCA_033807755.1 Ellobium chinense | reverse complement strand
CATTTTGATGACCTCTTGTATGACCCGGATAGCCGTTCAAGGCCATGTAACTGCGAAGTATTGTAGTGACAGAACACAGTTGTCACTTAATATGATAGAGCACTTGATGTCCCCTGATTTCATGTCCACTTGAGACTTCCTGTTGTTTCCCTTTACTATTTTACTGTCCTCAAGTGGGTTTGTGTCACCAGGGTTTGTGTCACCAAGTAAACAGCTCACCACATCTGAGCTTCCAAGAAACTAATGCTATTGTCAAATGAATCTGTCAGCGTTGATGAATGTGAGGAAAACGGATGATAATATGATTTCTTCAAAATCCTTCAATAGGTTTTTGTAGGGGGAAAGCCCTTTTGTTGTCAACTGGGTGAACTAAAAGTGTTTGTTATAATTAAGATAGACCAGTGAAATCCTCACACTTAATTTCTCCTCTTGTTGACTTCAAAGTCAGATGTTTTCATGTCTAATTCTCCTCCTATCGTAAATCTTATTTAACTGCAAAGCAATCATACAATCACCTTTTTTTCCTGAGAGGCAGCATGGCCATGTGGTTTGTGTGTTTGACTCATGGGCTGAGCATTTCATGTGATGTCCTTGGGAAAGACACTTCTGCCTCTTCTGGAATTATAGACATGAATTTCTTTCATTTGGTTACATTTATTCTTTTGGTGTTTGTTATTCTTCAGGTTGCCCTGATGGCTGGGTGGCGGGATATGGCAAATGTTATAAGTTTTATTCTAAGGCCAAGAACATCAAGCTAGCAGCGAGTATCTGTGCCAGAAGTAATGCCAGTCTGCTCACTGTGGAGTCTGAGGAGCAGAACCATTTTCTCTCCAACTTGATTAAAAATTCTGTGTCTGGTAAGCCCGGATGATCAGATTAGGACATCCCAGCATTGCTTTTGAGAGTAAAACAAACTCACTATATCAAAAATTTGGTCATTTTTTGCAAGTTTCCTCAAATGTCTATTACATATGTGGAATTACTTCTCAGCAGGAAAAGCTTTGCTTTCGGGAAAGAGCATACATAATCCAAAGAAGTCTGCTTTTCTGATTCAAACTCTCAAACATCTGATTTATTTTGAGACGGGCATGGATCAATTGTAACGATCTGTCACAGTGCATATATCACTTATCCTTTCAGACTTGCTAAATGAAGGAGAATGTAGAGATGGGAGGATGTAAAAATGGTAAAGAGAAGTGCAAAGAAAAGAAGGATAAGAACGAGATTGTGATGGAAGAATGTGTTGGGACAGAAAGGCAAAGGAAGTAAAGAAAGAACATGTGATGTGCAAGCAAATGTAAGTGTTTATGATGTAGGTATTTGTGTTCTCAACAGATGTTCATCAGTGGTATACTGGTGGTAAGAAAACCAAAGGTCAGTGGAAATGGTACAAACTTGTTGAACGAAAGCCGAACAGAAGGAATAGAAAGACGTTTCGGTCACCATTCAGGACTGCTAGATCGCCCGTAAACCATGACAGGTGGTTTCCAGGTAAAGTTCAGTGCATGCAGCAAATGGTGATAATAATAATTTAAAACTACAAATTATCTTCTCAATTAATTATGTTAACTTTCATAAGGGTAGAAATAAAGAAATACACTAAAGTACACTACCAGTGAAAACTTTCACATAAGTAGCATGTTTATTGTTTCTCTGTGTTTATCTTTATTATGACTGATATAAGTGACATTCTATGGCATTGTAAAACAACTTCCCTACAAGGTATAAAAAAAGAGCTCTTAAAGATTTCTAAAGTTATCTTTGTAAGTGATTATGTAAACCCTTACTTTTCATCATAAGCAAAGTTTTATTCCAAGAAAATAGTGACTGAAAAACTCACAACTGAAGAGAAAGATTACTAAATAGAAGGAAGATATTATGTTGTTGGCTTTGCATTATACCTTTTGCTTCAGACTTTAAACACAATTTATTTCCAAGAAAATGTCGCTAACGAGTGAAAAGCATTACAAAATGATGTTTGTGCTGTTAGGTTTAGTTTTCAGTATTATTTGTTTCTTAAAAGATTTTGCTATTGAGCCAAGGTGTGGTTAAACTTGTTGCATTCATGGAGACTATACCATAATTAAACATACAGCACATCTAAGATTGCATAGAGTAACCGTTTAAGACACTGCATTTATGAAGGAATTTATTCAAGAAACCTCTTGATGGTTGGATAATCAAATAAATATATGGTTTGATAGTGTATTGATTACATGGTATATTTCTCAGAAATCTCTGCTGAGAGCTGGCACAGTGCAGCTTGTGTCCACAGTAGTCTAAAAGTTGAGATAGTAACACTAAACAAACATGTTTTTAATTCTAGCATGTTGCCTAGTATCTGCTCTCAGTTCTGAGTTTGAAAATATTTTGTTTCTGCTGTGGAGAATAACACTTTCCTTGATTGTTTCATTTGTTTTGGTGTAGGCTGGCCTTCAAACAATGATATGTTTGCTGAACCAGTGAACAAACGAAAATATGACTGCATCACCCTGTCAGCAGAATATGATGACCCTAACAATGGTACTACCATTGTTGATTATTACTACTGGAAAGCTGATAAGTGCAGACAGAAGGGAGGCATTAATTTCATTTGCCAGCTGGAGATAAAGCAAGATGACAAGCCCCAGGTTATTGGTAGGTGAAATAAGGACTCATAATATTTAGAATAGTATGCATTTTTTCACACAGCACTGTATTGCACTCTTGTTGATCCCAGAAATTTTGCAAGTTTCATTGGTAATGTATCATGACAATCCTACCTAGAGCTTCGTTTAGGGTTGGGGCACGTATAACTGGGTGGCAAGGCATAGTATTTATTTATCACTAAGAGGGAGGAATGTCGGTTCAGTTTGATAATTTTTCAGATGATGTTACATATTATCTAGGGAATTTTGCCACCAGGAAATTTACCAGATTTCTGTGAAGCATCAATTTTGAGAAGATAGGCTGAAAAAACCTACACTAGAAAATGTCCTGTCCCTACTGGGAATCGAACCCAGGGTCTCTCAGCTTGCAAGTCTGAATGTGCTATCATTTTACCATAGGGACACTAACTTCACAGCAATTTAATCCTTAAATACCTACCACTGAATATAAACCCTTACTTTCATGTGGGAGCTTAGTGTTCACCAGTGGCCCTGACACATTTCCTGACTGCTCACACATGGTTAGGGGTAGGGTTGCGGAAGAAAAAGCAAACATAGGATAATCCATAGACATTTACATTGTCTAGGAACTGTCTCATGAGTGGTTTCTCTTTTCTGATGTTGCCTGTAACCCAAAACCAAGCTCTAGGTTGGAGTCAAACATTCAAGTGTACAGGGTACCAGGCAGCCTTAGCATGTTTTAAGTTAAGATTTAAGGGCAATATCATGGAACTCTTCCAAGAGCTTATAATGATGGTAAGGGGCAAGAGTCGAAGCCTGGAAATATGACATATGTCTTAAAACTGAGAAGCTGGCACACCACTATGTGTATGTGCAACCCTTTATTGAGATGTTTTTCTTCTACCACATAATCCTTCAGTGGAGTTGAGGACAGTCAGAGGTTTGCATGAGCATTTCATGTGACTGAGGTGATGCTGTTAGTGAAGTTGTAATTTTTTATGCAAGAGGCTGCTAAACCAGCAGGGTTTTCTTTACCAGCACCTCAAAAACATTCACCTGGCTCAGATGCTGTTGGGTAGATAATGGAACATTTATGGAAATGCACATATCAAGAATTGCAGTAAATACCTGTACCAAGAAACGGAACAAATACATGTACCAGGAAGTACATTTTTGTTTGCATTGACTCAGTGGATTATCTGGCCCACAACCAAATATAGGTTTGTCATGTTCGAAGTACAGCAGAACCCTAAGATCTTAAACATCATGTGTTCGAAAAACCCATCTACTTATAAGTTGGTCTTGAATATCTGTTTTCTGTGTGGGTGGGCTGACTCAGTGAACTATGGCCCGCAAATTTCTGAAGTGGCATCCTTTGCTATGTTGAACAAAAGATGAAAGAAGGATCTAGTACATATAAACTTAAAAGAATTGATAATCCCAGCAAGTGCGATGTCCTATTGTGATTTTGTTTTTTTAACCTCACTATGAACTTCACTTTGTTCAGCCCATGGTTTCACCACCCAGAGTTCTCAGGCATGTAGGGATGCCACTCCGCCCCATCTGTACAAAGTACCTTACCACTGGTCCATTCTGTATGAATGTTTACTTGTGCTTTGAACACCTCATAAACTCAAAAATATGGAGTGATGTACTGGAATTAGAGTTCCCAATGTTTTACTGTAATTAGAGATGTTGATTAAGTTAATGTCAAGATATCTCTTGCATCTTAGATTGTTACACTGGTAATGGTGCAACATATGAAGGATTAGCCGACACCACAGAGAAAGGAACCCCGTGTCTAAGTTGGTCTCAGTCATCATACATCAATGAAAGATCGCACCCTGGAAAGGTAAGGATGAATCGTAAGGATGAATCCCATGACTTGACATTTGTTACTGATCAAATA
Organism: Ellobium chinense; assembly: GCA_033807755.1. NCBI lineage: Eukaryota > Metazoa > Mollusca > Gastropoda > Ellobiida > Ellobiidae > Ellobium > Ellobium chinense. The sequence goes on along the minus strand of JAWQUT010000038.1, from coordinate 587,073 downwards.
TATGTCATCACACATGTTACTTGTTACTTGTTGCCGGAACATCATCAAAGCACTCCGCATATATTCATAGGCGCTCTGATCACCAAGCCAAAAGCCTCCTCAAAGGAAAGAAGCTAACTGTGCTGGTTGACATCTGGTTGAGGACAGTTCTATTCCTTCCAGCGAGCCTACAGCTCCTACCACTTCTTTTCACCACACCAAATCCCCTGCATACAACTTACTGCAGGATTGTTGTCACTAGTTTTCTCCTCCTCTTCCCTTAGTTTCTTTTCCAATTCCTTGAGGATATCTGCTTTATTCTGCCTGAGCATATCCTAACTTTGTGCCCTGCCTGCCAAAGTAACAGCAATCTCGTTCCCATGTGCACTAGCATGGCTGGGGCAGTACACTCACATGATTGCTTTGATGTTCGTGCATTAAATGATTTGCAGCCACTCAGTTCAGAGCATACCTTTTTCTTTGTTCCTTATTATTTTTGGTTCAGTCGGTTTTTTTTGTGTCTTTTTTTGGGTTCGCTTTTTTGGTTCATTTTGCTACATTTTCTCTGGGCATGTTGTTAGCCAGTAATCACTGATATCTCAACGCCTGAAAAAGCTAATAATGAACATAAGGCTAGAAAACAGCCTGGACAGTGAAAAATGAGTTCTGAGTTGACACAGAAAATGTGGCAGTCAAAAATTTCTCTGGGATTAGGTCAGCACCAATTGTGAAATTTTCCAACATGAATTGTTTTTTTTTTTTGCTTTATTATCAGCAGTTTTTGCCATAGTTATTTGTCTCTTCAATTTGGTGGCTGTTCCNGTTATCAGGAAAGATAAGACAGAGAAGAGCTGCAATATGTTAATCTAACAAAACTTCATAAAGAACTGTTTACTGTGAATACCGACCAAAGATGCAGTATTGCTTTGTGCTGTCTATGAAGTCAGGAATCTGTCTTTAGCCACCATACATAAAATGACCTACGAAACCTCAATATATTGTATCAACAATATTTTCCTTAAGGGCTTAGGTGACCATAACTATTGCCGCAACCCAGATGATGACAAAAAGCCCTGGTGTTGGGTGGATCATGGAGGACGGAAATTTGGTTACTGCAGGGTGCCTGAGTGTTCCGAGGTAGCAGCTGTTACAACATCCGCTCCGGCTACCACAGGTAAATCCAAAGAAAGACCTGTGTTTCTGTAGTGCTGTACTTTATGCTGTTAGTGATTCGAGTGCCTGTGTTTTGTTCTCTTCAGTGTTTATGTGTTCTGTACTATGAATGCAAATTGTATCTATATAGCATAAATAGAGCAATGTTGAATAGCAAAACTGGTGCCAGGTAGTAACTTGGCTACATTTTGTCTTTTCCCTGCAGTGTAGAAGTGTTGGGAATAGCTAAAATTTCAGTTTGTCATTCATTGGCTGGCACAGTGTGTATCCTCAAATAAAATGTGACAATGGTCCATGTTTGCAGATGGCTCACAAATGAAATGTCTACTATTTCAGGACCGCCAGACTTGAACTGCCCAGATGGAGAATTTTACTGCGATCGGCAAAGAACGTATGTCTTCTGTCTCTGTTGTCAGCAAGTCATAAAACCTTTGGAGAGTTATTTCTGTTCTTTTAAGTATATATGACCCAAAAGTATAGATGTCAAGAGTCCGATTTGTGGTACCTTTCTTTAAAAGCGTTTACAGATTACTGGATGTATGGCAATACATTGTAGGCTTTCTGCCACCTCTTTCATGAGTTACAGATACCTTGTTTAAATAGTGTCTCATTTAAACTTTTGTTACTGCTTAATTATCTAAATTTATCTTCACAAGACACTCATCTTTCGTGAAAACTTTCGATGCTTGTCTCAGATATTTTTTAAAGAATGTTTGTAATATTTTGTATGAGTTCCTTCTGAGAGGGAGAATAATGAAGTTTTGCCTGTGTGATGGTTGAAACCGTTATGTTTACCCACCAGGCATCCCTTGTATTTATTGCTTGTCTTTTCTACCCTCCAGTTGCATCCCAATGGCCTTCCGCTGTGATAATGAACTAGACTGCACCTATGGAGAAGATGAAGAGGACTGTGGTAAGATTCAGATAGTCTGACAACTTCATATCGTCCATTTTATGTCTCATCTTAGATTTTCAGTTACAAGTGTATCAGTTTGCTGGTTTTCTGACATAATGGGATAAAGGTATAATCCCTAAATATACCTTTATGTCATTATGATATGAAAGAAGTGAATTCATACATGAATTTCCATTACTTATTTTGGAATTTCAGGGTAGATTAAAAGCTGATTTGAGAATTCGGAATTTTGGAATGAACCAAAGATGACATTATTTCCTTATATTGCATGTGAACCTAATGCTCGTTTACATGAATCTTAACACATTTTAGTCACCCATGTATCATCTTAGTGCAACAATCTTGTATGTTAACAAAGAAAATAAAAGCACTGCAGTGTTATTGTGTTATGTGGAGTGAACTTGTTAAGGGCATAAAGGCAAATATAAACCAAACTTTATTGATTCCTTAGATTAATATAATTTTCAGTGCCACATATTACACTCAACACAATCTTAATTATTATTTGGTAAATAGCATAAAGGATTGTGACGTAGATGAATGAAACTGGGCAGATCTTTTCTCATTATCCTGATGAAATTGAAAGAAACGGAAATTGAAATGATAATACTTTTCTTGGTGTATTTCAGAGTACACTGTAGCTGAGTACAATAAAACAGAAGATACAGTTCTGACCTTAAGAAACTCCAGAGAAGAATATGCTTCAGCTTCCTATATTGAGATGACGGATGAGATGGTATGTCCAGATTTCCCCGTCACTGTCTGAGCATGAAGAGCATGACACATGAAATGTGTGCAGGGCTTAAGGATGCATTTTCTGCTCATTAAGTGAGAATATATCCACATTAGTCAAATTGCAAAAAAATATGTGTAATTCCAAAGTTTTTCAACAAAGCTTATTAGCTTAGAACTTTGATTATTCTTCAGTTGTGAGATAGCTTTGCCGTAAAATACATGACTGAATTCTTTGTCATCAGTTGCCAAAGATAAAACTGATACCAAGGATAAAATAAAGAGACAGTGGAATGAATCAAATACAGTTGCAAAAGTTTGTGCCTAATTGTTAAGATAAAATAATGAAGCCAGAACAGAGCTTAGTCATTGAAACTAACGTGTTGATTATTGTCAGTATTGTAAGGGGCAGAACTCAGCCACTTTTATTCTTACATTTTTGTCTCTATGAACTACACCTACCTTGGTGGACAATATATTAAGCCAGTAAGATGATGGCTCTTTGATTTCTTCTCCTTTTTCCTTTGTAATTACCTAGCCAAATGTGATAACAAATCCATATATGTAGAAAATACATCACCCTTATTACAGTCTTATTTACTATTACAATGGTGCTGTTGCAGATCTTTGAGAGCATCTCCCAAAACCCCATTCTGTTTTCCAACCATTTTTTAAAATGCCAATAGCACTTCTCTGTTTTTCTTTAACTTCTCTTAGTCCACCTACTATGTTGACCAGTACTATATTTCCACCGTTATGTCAGGTTGACCCAACTCCACTTTATTTGTGAGTCAGCATTCTTGAAGATGTAAGCAGTCAGTGAATTTTTTGCATGTTCGTCATTCCTTTGCAAACATGATAAACATATACGCCCTTACCGTTACTGGTAATGTCAAGGGACTCTCTCATCAAGTGCTTGGTATAGGGATTGGCCAGTACTAGGTGGAGAGTTCTGGGATATTGACATCAGTGCTTAAAACAACATGATGTTGCAAAAGGGTTAAAGTTGGTCTGTCACGTGTTTTCCAGTGTGCTAAGAAGTGTTCTGAGAGTACAGAATTCATCTGCAGATCCTTCATCTATGACTCTCAGAAGCGTAGCTGTGAGCTGTCAAAGTATAACTCCATGATACACGGCTATCGTACTCCATCAGATGTATATGACTATTATGAGCTGATGTCACAAAGTAAGTTCTCAAACAAATACAGTCATCCCTGCTGCTTTGCAGTGACATGGGAGCATGAAAAAATTGTGCTGAAAAGGAACGGCCACCATAGACTGGCTTTTCAGAACAAAATGCGGTATTTTATGAGGTAGAAATGATTGCAATTTAATGATGCATAAGTTGTAATGAATTAAAATATGATTAAGAGCAGATAGCTGTAGTTTGAGCTTGAAAGTGTTTAGGGATCTAGACTGCATTGTGACTAGCAGTCAAGTAGTGAGATGTAGAGATGAGCGGTTAGAAAGATGGAGAATAAAAAGACTTCAGGAAAAGAGAAGGCTTGGAAACATAAAATGTTAAAATATGAAAATTCTAAAGATGTATATTGCAGTTTTATGTGTAGAAAAAATAATACAAACCTGTAAGAGCAAAAGCTCAGCTCTTCTCAGCTCTTATCTTTATTATAGATAATTCACCTAAAGAACCACTAAATGATTAGATTTTATCCTTGGAATATGTTTTAAAACAGCACTTGATCAGCAGTTTGGTTGAGGGTTTGTTAGAAGCAGCGGATGTTCACACATGATAATAGTCGAGTCTCATGATCTTTCATCTTACAGTCAATAATGTTACAATTCCTTGTGCTTTTGCACCATCGCTTCAGTCCCATACTTTATATATCTGTGTTCAGTTGATCTCACGATTTCAGATACTTCACATTTTTGTTTTACTGTAGTTGTTACTTGAATGTTCTTCTTTGCATCTTAATTTTGTTAGGACATACACTTGTTTGACACAAGATGATTTTTTTCCCATAGTGTTCTGGCTTATACTTCCTGCCTTTTTTATTTTCTTCATAAAATTGATCATCATAGGAGAGTGCAGAGGCAAGTTCCAGTGTGCCAACACATTTTGTGTTGATAGGAGCCTAGTGTGTGATGGGAAAGACGACTGTAAAGATCTGTCAGATGAACTTAACTGTAGAGATGGTAAGAGAAACTGTTTTAGAAAAATTTGGTTTGGCTTGAGATGAGAAAGACAGTCAGTTGCAGTCTTAAATATAAGAAACATACTTTTGAAGTCATATCTCGTCAATAATGCTGAATATAACCTGTTCCATTATTCAAATTTGTGGGATCATGTATTTTTCTTTCTTCATTCTGACTGTACAGACTTTGTGTGGCAAGTAGTCAACATTGATTTGTCACAATCCTTGTCTGTCTTTCTGCCTAATGATAACTTTTTTGGGTGGACAGATTTAATCCAATAAAAGTGGATCATTTTAATCATCTTCTACTTAATCTAATTTTGCTACTATGGGGTTAAGATTACATGTAGGTGACTTTTTGGTGTTCACTAAAATGTCCATTAGGATTTGCTTATATCTCTGTACATATTTCCTCTTTCTCCAGGTGGGCAGAGCACAGAAGTCAAGGTAAAGTTGGTGGGAGGAGATGAGCACTCTGGGACAGTAGAGATCACTTACTTAGGAAACACAGGGGTGATCTGTGATGATGAATGGACAATTGAGGATGCAACAGTTGTTTGTAAGATGCTGGGCTACAGGTAGAGCATGGTGACTTTTACAAATCTGTTTTGTTGGTATGTTTGAGGATATAAACAATCATAAACTGGCCTAAACCATCCTGGCCGCTTGAAGTTGTTGACAAATTTAAGCACTCCGTATGAAGTGAATGCAGTGTTGAAAATGATCCCTTGTGTGTGGTTTTTTTTTTTTTTTCTGTTAGTTTAAGAATAATAGATTCCCAGCTAGTCTGACTAATTGATGATCAGACTTTATTTGAGAGTAGAGCAAATAATGGCACTTGATTGTCATACATTTGAGTTATCATAAACCTTCTTACCTTCTGACTAGTAAAAAGATAGAAACGATGAGACTAAGTACTTGGAAGGAGCTGAATTTTTGTAAAACCTGCAGTAATTGTTGATACAGGAATTGTTAGTGGCCACTGATATAGTGTAAATTTGCAAATTTGTTTTCATTAGAGGAGGGTCCACAACACTGAACCCATTTTTCAGAAAGCATATGGTGTAAAGTAGGTTGCATATACACACAGCATGCTGCTTCAACTCACTAAACACTGGTCAATTTTCAAATGACATGGACTTATCATTACTAAAACTGCAACCTCCAAGAGGTAGAAGATTTATACTTGCTTTAGTGAATGTGTACAACATCTTATTAATCAATAGTACTCAGCTAGGTGGGAGAGAGATAACATAGAAATCTGTTAGACCTTGGGGAAGGGGTGCATAGTAGAGGGTGTGTAAAAATGTGTTCACTCTTCAATGAGCTTGTATAACTTACCATTATGTTTAGTGTGTTATTAGCACCATCTCTCTTTGATCAAAATAGCTGCCTCTGTATAGATGTGGAGTGCATTTTCTTCATTCTGAAATGTTGGAAACACATTTTAATAGGTCTCATTACTTTGCTACTCTTCCTCTTTGATGTAGCTTCATATTTCCTGCTGAGCACATTACTTTCTATCAGTGATAACACTTTGATGACAAGTATGTTGTATTTCTGTCATATACAAGCGTCATTATTGTTTCATGACAGGGCTGCCAAATTGGCAACAGTCATGAACTTCTTTGATTATCCACCTGATGAAGCAAAGTTTCTCATGGACGATGTGAAATGTGTGGGTACAGAGACATCCATCAAAGACTGCAAGAGAGGTCCATGGAAAAGTCATGACTGCAAAGCATATGAGATTGCAGGAGTAGAATGCCAGATTTCAAAAGGTATTGTATCCCTTTCGGAGAGACACTCCACATATACTGTATCCCGTTCGGAGAGACACTTCACATGTACTGTATCCCTTTTGAAGAGACATTTCACATGTACTGTATCCCTTTCGGAGAGACATTTGACATGTACTGTATCCCTTTTGAAGAGACACTTCACATGTACTGTATTCCTTTTGATGTTCAAAATGATGTATGGGGTGGGATGGAATTGGTGTGAGGCTAATGTTGCCTTAAGTATTCATATGATTGAGATTGAGAAAGTGGGAATTAGAAAATGCTTGTACCGTGTACATGTAGTCTCCAAATTTGGAACGTTTTCTCTCAAAAATGGTGGATGGTAGTTGCTGCCTTGATCAGTGTTTTATGCAAAACATTCTGTGTTAATTCCATGCTTTCATGTGCATAGTCAGTTTGACCTGTTACCTGAGGATGCATGAGCTACAAGATCTCTAATTGGGCCATTGGCCATGGTTACTTCAGAAGTGGAGATCACTTGGGTTCATTTTCAAGTCATTACTGGTGGTGTCGGGAGCTGGCAGCCCTAGCACAACCATATTTATAAATAAATGTTGACAAATGCATTCTCTGCTCATTTTAAGATGGCCATTAACTCTTCATTTTTTCAGAATAATGTTAGTGCTGTAGAAAATAACACTGTAGAATCAGTTATATAAATGCCTAGTCTGGAGAGGTTGTGAAACATGTCATAAAATGAGCTTACAAAATTTGCTTCTGTGCTGTCCTGAAGCCATTCTTTCACTTGTTCCTTATTATCTTATTTTTTCAGGTTAGCGAGGGAGGTGTTTTTATTGTAGTCACTTAGTTTGTCTTTGTCATTTTGTTATAGTTTACTTCCATTCCTTTATTTTCATTATTGTTAGCCTTACTCTGGTTTGATGCTTTTGAGAAGTTTCTAACGTGAGGGCAGAGAAAAAAACTTCATCTTATTCGATTTCTTGGAAATCATCTTTTTCAGTATGTGAAGCCCAGCAATTCAAATGCAAGAATGAGCTATGTGTCAATGCTGGAAGGCTCTGTGATGGGAGAAATGATTGTGGAGACAACTCTGATGAGTTTGATTGTTCATGTAAGGATCCTTTTGATCTCACCACCATTTGTTTATATGTTTTTAAACTGTAGGGGTTGTTAATTGAAGAGCATCTTGCCAAAACTCCATAGGTGCACTTGGAATACATCTGAAATAAAAAGAAATAATGATGGGGTCATTGCTTTTCACAGTTACACGTTTATTTAGTTTATAATGTCATAACTGTTGAAGGATTCCAGATATCAAGCTCAAAGTTATTTTGAATGCATGAAGGACTCTAGATATCAGTCTTAAGATTGTCTTGAATGATTTGATAAAGACATGCATCTCTGAATACATTTATTACTTCATGTTACAGTTAAAAGCACACCTGATATATTTTGGCAAAAATCTTTTCAGTTTTTGAAGAGTGAGTTACTTTATGTAATCAGGAGGAAACTGTCTTGTCCTTGCCCATTTGCTTACCTGCATGAGTTAGTTTCTATGACCACTTAGCGCAGTGGCATATAATTACATGAAAGCAAAATACACTTACAAAACAAACTCAGGAAGTTGCAATATCAGCTCTGCAGATGCCAGAAACATGACTTTGGCTAAATATGATAAATTTGAGCATTTGTTCAATTACTGCAGAGCAGAATTAATACTTCTTCCCCCATTATTTATCTCATCCTCTCATTAACTTTAGGTCACTAGCTGAAAGTCATATTCCAGCTAATAAATCATAATATCAGCATCCACATGGCAGACTGTTGTAAGGGATTCACTAAACTCATTAAGATACATTTGATTTGATCATCAAAACTTTTTTTTTCAGACTCCCAGGTTTCTTTGGTGAATGGTAGTCGTCCCTGGGAAGGAAGAGTGGAGGTGGTGAGAAATGGCCTCAGTGGCACAGTGTGTGATGACCAGTGGGATGACGATGATGCAGCAGTTGTGTGTCGCAAGCTGGGATTCAGGTGAGGCCAGAAAATTAAAATCTCCTGTGAAAGGCAGGAGATGGCACTGATTGCAAAGAGAATACAATTTAGATTGTTTGTGATGGCCAGATCCATTCGGGCCTTTGGAAACAGGTTGCTGTTAGAGAGATGACAGTGGTTCACTCACAGCATCCTATATGAGGCAGTGGCTGGAGGAGAGGAGAAAGACAAGATCTGATTTCAGATTGATATTGTGCAACTGGTTTGTAATTGCAGGAACTGAATTTATTTTTTCCATTCCATATTTGAAATTTTCTAAAACATTATACCCAGTGATCAAACCTGAAATATTTCATTGCCTTGCCTTCAGGAATGAGTTGCTTATTCTTTCATTCTGAATAGTGTCATATTACAAGGGAGTAGACCAAAAAATTTCCACACCCAGCAGATCTCTGTTATTTTATACTATTCACATGAAGAAATTTGAACTCCACAGGTATGGGGGTCAGGCTGTATCAGGAGGAGAATTTGGAGCAGGACAGGGCCCAGTGTGGCTGGACAATGTGCAGTGTAGAGGGTTTGAAACTTCTCTGGTGGACTGTCGTCACAATGGCTGGGGTGTTAATGACTGTGACCATAGTGAAGATGCTGGCGTGAAATGTCATCTGTACTCACCACGTCCAACACCAAGAACAACCACCACTACTACCACCACCACCACCACCACTACCCCAAGAACAACAAGAGCAACACGAAGACCTGCTACACCTGTCACCACTGAGAGCTCAGGTAAATTTTGACCAGGACACTGATTTTGCTTTTTATTAATATTATAACTGAAGATAAGAATAATTTCATTATCCGTAAGATGGAAAATTGGCTTGATTACAGTACACATGTACACAGTAATGATAATAATAGTGCTAATACGAGATCACGACAGAGCAAAACACAATAACATTCTTTGCATGCATCTAGACATCCAGAAACATGACATACAAAAACGTTCCCTGTCATCCTCAAAACAGAAAACCCTTTCACTTGCCAAACGCGCTCACTTTGGCCCATCCCCACCCGGCCGCTTTGGCCTATCTCTTCCAACAAAACATAATATGCACTGTGCTTCACACTGGATTTCCAATTTGTACAACACACCTTTTTGTATTCAATGTGATGGAGAATCTTGCACTACTCTGACTGAAAGTGATACAAAGGGATTTTGGCATCTCTCTGTTCTATACAAATGGGACAAAAGTCTGCCACTTTGCACTGATGTTTTTTATTTATTTTGCTATAGACAAATGCAAAATTTGCACATTTGATGATAGAGGTGTTTGAATGAAGGAAGGCAGTGAAACAAAAGTGAAATTCTGAAAATGTGACCAAGAATCTGAAAAATGATGACAGTGATGTGAGACAGAGTGGCTAATGAAAAGCATGTTGATCATTGTCATCAGTGTACTTGCAGTGGTCTGATTGGGGTCACTTGGGATTGTTGTTTTTGTTATTTCCAGTAACATTTGAGAAGTATAAGGGTTACCTTTAAATCTGTTGGTTTCACTTTAATTCAGATTGAAGGAAGTCAGGACAAGATGTGAAAGTGAAAAGAATGTCCTCATTTATTGGCTTCTTTCTTCCTGTTCTGCGAAATTGGTTTTAATTGAAAGTGAAAAGAGGTTGAAAAATGGAAAGGATGTTGAAATATTTTAGAGCTGTATTCTTGGGGAAGCATCAGATAACTTGCTTGAATGTCTATAATAATAATAATAATAATAATAACAATAATAATGGAGTACAGTTCTGTAGTGCCTAGTCTGTTCCTGACAGTGTGAGACCAAGGTGCTCTACAAAATCAGTAGACAATCACCTTTGCTCTCCCACTTGCTCTTTCTCTATCTCTCCCTGTACACTCACTCGACCTCACCTCTTATGCCGTGGCATAACAGTATGAAATAATGTTGGGCTCAACTAATATAGAGGTGAGATATTAACAGTTGCTTTTATGGAAGAGTTTTATATGAATTCTCTGCCTGTCTGTAAGTGCACGATTTCATGATTCGTGGAGAATCAATCTCTTGAGACAACACTGTTAGGAAATCTTTCGCACATCACGGGTACATTTGATTGGTTTGCATCTTTTGTTTTGCACCCACAGCGAAACTGGACGTCAACCTCGTGGGAGGCAGAGTGGACAGTGAAGGAAATGTGGAAGTGGTTATCCATAACAGGAAGTATCGCATATGTGATGACTATTGGGACAACAGGGATGCCAGTGTTGTGTGCCGCATGCTGGGCTTCTCGTAAGTGGCTCTAGTAGTAAAGAAAGAATGCAGGAAGACGTGTGATAAGTATAGAGGATCAGAAGCATAGCAGTGTGAATGATTTTGAAAGATGGTGTCACATATACCATTTCATCCACTACTCTGCACCATTGTGAAGTAATCAGCAGAACATAATCATGTGTTGCACTCACCCTGTTGATTTTTTTTTTTTTTGCATATGACTTTGTTACATCATTTTGCTGTGAAAAAGTTTCATCAAATTAATCAGTATCACCTTGTTATAGATAATTTTTCTTTTATGAACATTTAGTAGTGGAATAGCAACAGAGAGATCCTTTTTCGGCTCCGATGGTGATCAAATCATCTTTGACAATGTTGAATGTGATGGGACAGAGTCAAGCCTTCTAGGGTGCTCAGCCATTGTAGGTGCTGACAAGCATGACTGTGGGAGTGATGAATTTGCAGGGGTCATCTGTACCAGAGATTCTCCACCCACACTGAGTCCAGACACTATTGTGTCACAACCACCAAAGGATAGTAAGTTTTTTCATCGCAAAGTCAAAAAGCAGCTTTTTTAAAGAGATTTTACCAAGTTTTTATCCTGCAGGGTGAAGGTTCCAGTGCTACATCTTTAATGAAGTGCTGATTACAGTAGTAATTGTTATTGCTATTCAAATTTGTATACAGACAGTTGGAAGATGTAGTAGGGATCATATGCTAAGAGAGATAGAATACGGCTGGAAGTTTTACATGATTATTATTGTATGATGTACAGATTAGCATGTCCAAATCATATAATAATTTGCATTCTTGGCCTGCAGACTTTCTGGACTAGGTTTAATGCTTGATAGGGGTAAGCAAATTTATAGCGCCAACTCAGGGTTGGTTACTTTCTTCAAAAGAGATACTTCTCAACATATATACCAAAAAAAAACCAAAACCAGATGCACTCACATGAGAATAATTAAAATGTCTTACCTACTTAGTATATGTTTCATTTTCTTATACTCTGTCTTCTACAAGAGTAAATTATCTTTGCCTATTCATTGACCTCCTCTTGCGCTGTCCATTTTGTGAACAGCTCTCATATCTTGTGGGCACTTGTGCAAATGCACTGCTTAAAATTCCACTTATTGACCATGAGGTATAGTTGTGAAGCTGAGTTACAAGTAACTGTGTGACTTAACAGTATTTGTTCAATTTTCACTAGTACTAGGCAAGTGTGGCTACCGCCCTTATGACTACACTGACTTGTTCAACCACCGTCGTCGTCGCCGTAGCCCCGGCCCTATCAGTGATGTGCCGTCTCCAGGAAGGTCTGGTGATGATCTCCATGCTCCTAGAACCTTAGGCAGATCTCATGTGGAGAAGATTGTCGGAGGCCTGTATGCCGTGCATGGGGAATATCCTTGGCAAGTGCGTGTGCAGAAGGTGTTCAGTCTGAGACCTGATGGTACTCTCTATGGATCTCACTCCTGTGGAGCTACAATAATCAGTGAATACTGGATTCTCAGTGCTGCTCACTGCTTTTAGTAAGTTGTCTCCAGAAATGTGAGTGCCTCTCTCCACGCCTTTTTTCCTGTTGCAGAGATCTAGCATCAAAGAGCTCTTCCAGTGTCTTTTCTTGTTTGCCTTTTTTGTAAGCGAATGCTTTTAAATAAGGGTTTATTTCACACCTTCCCTCTTTGTATAACCCACTAGTGTTTGAATAGACTTTATATTATGATCTTTTTACATTATGATCAAAATAAGATGAGGTAACATTGGAAACAATGCGTGTGAAGGATCTGAATGTTAGAGAACAAAAGAATTGTAGTGACAGCAAATGGGAGGGTGTACTTTTGTTTGCAGTTTATGAATGAATGGCTTGCTTAACTAACTAATAAGGACCCTGGTGGGAGATGGTTAGTGTATCAGAAATTGAAGAAATGGTAAATTCTCTGTCCATTAGTGGGAAGCGCAAGACAGAGTTCCGCATGATTGTTGGCGATCATCATCAAGAAGAGCCAGACAGAGGTGAACAAAGATTTGAAGTTGAGGAACTTATCCTGCATGAGAACTACTATGGTGAGCCGAGTTTAGTGTATTTGTTCAAAGTTTACCGAACTATGATACTAAAAGGTCCTCCCGGGATATGAAAGGAGAGGAGAGGCATCATGTGACACTTCACTAATTTTCCTGAATTTCATGAGTAAAACATTTCATACTGCCTAGAAGTTTTACAGATTGCTAGTTATTATCTGTCCTTCTAAATGTTACGGTAAAGAAAACTTATAAAAACATCGATTATTTGAAATAAGAAAGCATAGCCAATTGATTAACCAGTATCCATGGTCATTTGTAGACTTGGCTTGCTTTCTAATGGTAAAAACTGGATGGTGTTTAAAGGCTTCTGTGCACCACAGATAGTAGGAAAGAATTACTTTGCGATGACACCTGAACTTGTTGAGGACTTTGAACATAAGAATGAGCGTATAAATCTAAACTGACTGATATTAATCCCTTCTTACAATTTTATTGGAATAAGTTTACGAAGCAGTATATCAGCAAGTTTAGCAAATTAATTAATGCACCCTCCAACTTCAACCTTGATACAGTCGGCAGAGGCATAAAGGATATGATGTGATAGCATATTTCATAGTAATCCTAAATTGTTAATGCATTTCCAGAGACCTCAAAGGACTATGATATTGCACTTGTCAAGATCAAGCCTGTGGATGGACATGGGATAAAATTTAACAACTATGTGCAGCCAGCCTGCTTGCCTGATCTCAACACTCCGCTGGTTGAGGGGATGAAGTGCATGATATCTGGCTGGGGAAATGCCAATCCAGGTAATATTTTGGTTCTCCAGGTCTGCTAAATAGAGCCCCTCTGAGACGTAAAAAAGTTGTGATTGGAAGAATTGCAATTATCTGCTGATTTCATAACATTTGAAAATTCAGTACTCTCTTATTTTAAAGATATTGTAGAGAAACGAAAATTGCAATTCAGTGGATTGTGATGAAATGGAGTTGTGTGGACTTGTATTCCAGACTATATGCTGGGTCATTAGCCCAACTTATGATGTTATCAAGGTGATTCAAGAAAGTAGATGTAGTTCAGAAGTTATGACTTCATGATTTCAAGGACTTAAATATGGCAGCTGTGCATTTTGGTGATTGTTTATGTGGTTTTAAGAGAATTGATGTTTTGACCAAATTTTCAGCTTGATAGCTGCTCATACTTAACTTATCTTAGATTCCTCACCAAAAACTACCATACCCAGTGCCATAACAGTATGTAATGACCTGTACGTTATATCACTTAGGAAGGTGATGACCTTTGATCTTAGATCGTACGACATCAATCTTACTGTCAGCCTTACATAGCATTGTTTTATGTAAAGTGTAAACTTACTCAGCATCACACCTATACCTTGTGCAATTTAGCATGTGTTAACTTTTTACTTCTCCATACATGTACCAGGAAAAGTACTTCACCTCATTATCCAGTCTAAATTAATAGGCGATTGTTGCACGGGCTAACTATTCCAGCAAAGTGCAATTTGTTCTCTTCTCGCCTATTCCCATCATCCTTTAAGCCACACGATTACTTTCCCCCCCCAGTTTTTTCTTCATCTTAATACAGTTGCTTAGGCACAGCCTTTGTTATTGTTTTCTTCACAGTGTTTATGAGCCACCTACAATGGCAGTTTCTGTAGGTATATCTCTACTATTCTGCTTGCCTTCCACTTATCTGAAAATATCTTTCCATTTTCAGTCACCAATGTGTATCCACAAACCCTAAAAGGCGCTGAAGTGCCTCTTATCAGCGAGTCGAAATGTGAGTACTTATATGACTCACGCAGCAGGCGGAACACTTACACATCACGTATGATGTGTGCTGGTTACATCGCAGGTGGAGTTGACACCTGTGATGGTGACAGTGGGGGGCCTCTTGTGTGTAATGTTAGAGGTAGGTACTTTTCATAGCTTGAGGGGACTTGTTTACAGTAGCTTGCATCTGCTTTTTTTTTGTGAGGATGTGTAATAAACTGACCTGAGCTTCTCCTTACTCTTTTCCAAAGCATAGATTTAGTGCCTGACGAAACTTGCAAAGTATGCAGTCATATCATCCACAATGATGTATAAAGCTCTGTTCCTCAAATTAGGTCTTTTATTTTGTATCATTCTGTACAGAATTTTAAACTGTGTGTGATGAGATTATAGGAATTCCTGTACGAGCTCAAATATGTAAAGACTAGCATTTTGTGTGGAGGTAGACCTCTTCATTGTATGTGAATCAGTGGATCACTTAGGTGGAATACAGCATTAAATGTAAACATCGAAGATATGCAGCATGATCATGTGAAATTATATTGATCATTGTTCCAATAAATGTGAGTGCATCAATAGTTGTTAGTGCATCAGTAGTCAGGACCTGCTTGGAAGTGGTTTGTGACGTGCTGGTGAAATTGTTACTCAGTTGTGTGCAAGTCTTCTTACCTAACAAGACACAGTAGCAAGTTCCTTCATTTGCTAGTATTTGACATACCTTAATGGGCACATTTTAATGATATGAAGTTTACACAATCAGACATTAAATTTTAAAGAAAATGGACATGACATCAGATCAAATAGTTTCTCCAAGAGCATGTTTTCAATTGTGGAACTGATGTGTTTATAAATAGATGCTGTGTGTAGGTAGGTGGAATGATTGGCATGTAGTAACTTCTCACATATTGCAGTCAGTCATTAATCATGTTCACAAAATAATCCTCAGTTACATGGGTTAATCGAGTTGAGGGCATCATGTTACGTGGGTGCTCGCACATCATGTTTTGTCATGTTGAGAAATTCTTCCTCATATGGTGCTAAGGAAATAGTTCCTCCAAGCCAATTTCATGTTGCATTGCAAAGTAATTTGTGTCCTCAATAGGAGTAGACTCTCAAATTAATAACAGATCATTTTGTAGCTCAAAGCCAATGTTCTTATTCCACAGGTATTTACACATTAGTAGGCATAACATCATGGGGCCGTGGATGTGCACAACCTGGTGCACCCGGCGTCTACGCACGTGTCACTGCCTTCCTACCTTGGATGGAATCTAAGATTGCCATGCACAGTGAAAGTGTGATAGAGAAAACATTGCCAAGAAAACCTACCAGCGGCTAAAATGGCAGTGAAGTCTGAATCTGTTGCTCTGAGACTGACACATATAGTATTTTAGTGCACTCTTGTAATCATCTGTGGCTTTATAAACATGTCTTTGGTATAATCACAGCAACATAAGTTGGGGGAGCATAATTGAAGTTTACTAAATTTTTCTGCAAGTATTATATTCTCATTTATGATCTTGAACTTGCTGTCTAGAAGCAGATTTTGTTAACACATTATAGTTAGTACACAGCAAAGGATTAAACTGTTTAATCTACTGATAACTATTGCAGTTACAACTATTTTCCAGGCAAAGCTTATGTATGGGAGGACGAGAATCAAATTTTTGAGAAACTGCACTTATTTTACTGGAATTAATCGGCGGTATTCGAGGAAGTGTCAGATCTGTCTGCAGGAATCAAGCATAGTAAATGGAAATGTACCAATATGGAGTTTTTGCTGGTCATTTAAATAGTGAGCACGATATACTTACATGATGACTTATTTCCCCCCGTGTCCTGCTTGTATCTCTTGGTTTGCTATTACAAATCATTTTACTTGCATAATAATATTATGCCATGCATAATATGCACCATTAATTAGGGATGGTGTCTGAATGGAACCAAGTTTTTGTGCATCTTTATAATGTGTGCAAGATTTGATTGTTTTCCAGCAGGCTGAGACTTGTGTTTCATTTCCAAAATATGGTGTGTGTAGATGTTCATGCCCTGAATTCTAAGATGTAAAATTTTTATTTGTCCCGATTGCCTTTGTCTTTAAAAAAAACAACAGTGAATGGTTTTGTTTCATTTTTATAAATAAAGCTCATGCCTTGCTTGAAAGAAATCCCATCAAATGAAATACATATCCAATGAATATAAATGGCATGCACTACTGTGTTTGTAAACTTCAAAATTATACTGCTTCAGATGCTTCTTTATGGTGCTTTACTCAGTAATGCAAGAGATCTGGATGACAAGAATCATCTATAGAGGAAGTAATGAAGAAGGTATTTTGCTTTGTCTTAAGAATTTGTATCATGTGATAGCTCTGTGAGAAGTATTGAGATAGCAAATAGTTCTGACATTAAGTGTTTGGGTTCTAAGAATCAAGAAAGCTGAATTACTCACTTCAGAGAAATTTTTGTAATGAATGTTTGTTTGAAGCTACTCAGTCATAAGTTTTCTGCCATAGGGTTTCATATTCTGTCTCTCCAGTGCAATGAAAGCAAAACCAAGCGAACACAACTGTCTTCATAAATGTGGAGAGCTCAACAACTATGCCTGCTTTCCATAAATGTAGTGAACCATGTCGCAAACAGATTTGAAAATCAAGGAGTGTAAATTGATTTTTCGACTACTCTACATTAAGGCAGCTTATTAAATCAACCCTATCAGTGAAACTGAAGTGTTCTACCCAACTCTAGCATTAAAATTTGCCTGTTCTTGCCACCCCAAACTACAGCTCTAAAATCCAGTAGAGACTGAGCCCTAAAAGAAATACAAATGTGAGTCTTTTTATGATTCTGCCTCACGGTCTCATTTCATTGAGGTACAGATACATATATTGTCATTAAGGCTGAATCTTTATGTATATGCCCGTGCAACCTTACTCCTCTGAAACAATAATCCTATTATTTTTGCCTGCTGTAGCTGGATGACTCAGAGACACAGAATATTTTGCTAAGATTGACCTGTTTTAAGGTAACAAATATGTAGTAATTAAGCCTGACTCAGAGGCAGGCCCAGCAGTTTTTGAAGATGTGATTAACTGTCATGTATAGTGATACACCCCCCAACCCCCACTTCCCTCCTCCACTCTCCCTCTCCCCAAATCTGAATTTACAGGGAGTAGATGCATATCAGTTACCTGACTATGTATCTGTTACATTGTCCTCCTCAGAGAATGAACACTGCCTAAACTTAAATGTATATATTTAAAGGCAAGGGTGAGAAAACAGTAGTCCTGAAACACTCATTGGATGAACAAATCCAAATTTAAGGGGACGTGCGGCAGAACCAGGTGATTTTCATTAATAAAGGGAACTTTGTCATTTTGGGGTGAAAAATGGGTCACGTAGGGCCATGAAGGAAGATAAACTGGGGTTTTTCGCAATTTCCTCCCTTCGTTGCTAAGGAAACGCCAATTATTTGGCCGCCATATTGGAAAATATGGATGACTTTTGCATAACTTTGAACCCTTCAATCTGGAGAACAATACATGGTAAGATGCTGGGTTTTTTTCCATTTGAAAGATCACTTTATTTAAAATAGAATGTCACTGGCTTTTTTTGATTTCTTGGATAGTTTTTTTTTAATAATTTTTTAAAAAATGTCATAAAAAAACATTGAAAATTTAGAAAATTTTCAACTTTAAAAATTAAAAAAAAAACACCCAAAACACAAGATATCGAAAAAANAACCCCCACTTCCCTCCTCCACTCTCCCTCTCCCCAAATCTGAATTTACAGGGAGTAGATGCATATCAGTTACCTGACTCAGTTACTCAGAGAATGAACACTGTCTAAATTTAAATTTAAGCATATATTTGAAAGCAAGGATGAGGGAACAGTAGTCCTGAAACACTCATTGGATGAACAAATCCAAATTTAAGTTGGTGGAGGCACTTGACAGACAGAAGCAATCTGTGTTTCAGAGCCATTGGCAAGGTAGTCAGTGCCTACTTAGTGGTCTTGATTTTGAGCCGCTTCACATTCTCATTCTTGCTGCTCTTGTTGGCTTTGTATTCACCATAGAGGTTTTGCCTCCATCAGTTATTACCAGCTTATCTGCGTTTGTCACTTGCCCATTACCAGCATAGCTTAAGGGTGTGCCTATATAATCTCAAGTGTATGCAACACAATATCTTTTATTCTGTGTATGTTTCCAGAATTGTCAGCAATACAGAATATGTGTCATTTTATATTTGAAAGTGTTACTTTTAAACACTGCTCCTGCCAGTGTACACAATGCGCACAATTAAATACCTTGTACAGTGTGTTCAGTTCATGTCTGTTGTTCCAGTATTAGCCGTAAAGTTTATTCTCAGGCCAAAGAATTCCAGTTTTTATTACTTTCATGTCAGCAGTTAAGAATTGTTTTGTGGATAAAATTACAAGTTGTTTATATATCTGATGATATATATTTTGTATGTCATATGAGGTCTTGTTCAAACAGCTTTGATATACAATCTGTGTTTTTTGCAGATTAAATACTCACCGCACTGTATTTGTATAGTTTTAATCCCGTAACTTTCATGTTATTTGAAACCCTTTTGAGTTACATTTGCTCAAGGAATACTCGGCCAGTTTTAAGTAGTCTTACTGTGCAGCCAAGCAAAAACTGGCAAGTCTTCAGTAAGAGTCCAAAAACTGTGTACAGACAGCACATACATTCCTATCAAAGTATTGTGTTAGAAATATTCACAGTATTAATATTAATAAACTTGCAGAAGTCCAGCAGATATTCAAGAAATGGGAGTTTCTCATGTTTTTTTTTTAAATTCCAGTGAAAAGCACAAATTATATTAAAGTGTAAATATTTGCATCATATATCTACAGGCGTAAATATTTGTTTCATAGTCTAAAAAATCACCTTTTTTTAAAACAAAAACTTTAAACTGTGTACATTTTCTAACCATTTCTAGAAAACATTACTGGATTGTCAAGATTTCCACTTCTTTACGCCACCATTATTCGTGCAGTCTTAAAGCGAGAAAAGCTAGCAGTCGATAGGTGCAGATGCATTCAAAATGTCTGGATCACTTGTCTGGTAGACTGTCTCACTTTTTGATGTCACCCAGCATGAGAAATGGCTACGCACGAAGGATGACAGTCCTGACAATCCTACAGTGTTTTTCTCAAAACTGTCAGGCGAAAGGAAAAAAACATACATGGTTTAAATTTTATGAAGAAATAATGTAGACCTATTAGCCTGTTTGGCAAATAACTACCCCTGTTCCTTTCAGGCTGAACAGCATCTTCCTCTGTCTGTGAAATATGATTGTACATTTCTTTCTATTTTGGTTTTGCTATCTAAGGCAGGGTCATGCACATCCGAAATCCTGCATGGAGGAGAAATATCAAACTGAAATGACAAGGACCAGATACATCTCTTTGTGTTACGTGCTCCCCAGACTACAGGGAGAGTCCATCAGGAATATGATTAAGACCATTCTGTGAATGTCCATAATTATCTTATAGGACTTACACTATCATTTAAATTATCATTTAAATTACACTATCATTTAAATTTACATTATCATTAAAAATCATACCAATCTCTTTCATTTCTAGTATTTTCTTGTTATTATTGCAAACATCATCATCACTGCACTCCGTAGGTGTTCTGATCTCCACCCCAAAGTCATCTTAAAGACCACTTGTTAAAAACCTATCTTTGCAGTCTGTGCTCTTGAGTGCTGTCATTTTATTAACCACCATGTATGAAAATCTGGTCAAACGTCAAACTCGCTGGCCTGAAAATCTTGTTCTTTGTAGTTTAATCAAAGGGAAGTTGTTTTGGATCGAATCAGAGACCACATGAAGTTGTACTTGTGTTAATAACCCATTCCCACACATGAAATGAAAGATGATTGTGTCTGAACGCAACTCTAACAGTGCAAAATAAATTTTTGACCGCTGTGCATTAAAAATAACTCCCATGAATAAACGCACCAATTCAGTCGTCTATAAAATGACACAACTTTTAGTCATTTACATCAACTGCAGTCACCAGTTCAAGTCTACTTGCCTAAGAAACTCTTTTGTTAAAGGAGATTTGTGGTCAGAATATCCTTCAGGTAGAACAGCACTGTTATCAGCTTCACATTATCCACTACTCAAAGATTTTTCACTTCATATTGTGCAGTAGGGTCTGGTATGTCACTACTAAAGAGATATGAGAAATCTATCTCCCCTTATATGAGAAATCTATTTCCCCTTAGAGATCTTTCCACACTGGAATCTCACTTTCCAGGAAGTTTTGTAATACAATGGAGATTGGATATTAAGTTCCACAATAATAGGTGTACATGAACCTCCTTTTTAGGTATGAACTTCACTTGTCAATACCTTGTCCCAAGACTGACATCGTCATGTTTGGGGCATTCCCATAGGCACTCCGTCCCCCTTTCCAACAGCTATCGTAAGGTGTGAATACTTATGGTGCCAGTATATCTGGTTCCTAGCCCTCCGAGACTTGCCACGCAGGTGTGACGTGCGTCCCTGGCCACGCCTGTAGCCCGTGTCGAGGAGTCTCTTCATTTTCTGTGATTCCTCCTCTCCGGCTTCCTCCCCATTGGTCGCTCCAAGGGCATTCATGATGTCCTGGGTGTCGTAGTGGAAAACAGCTTTTAATGGTCCTGACCCAGCTATTATTTTTTTAGCTGGACCTGATTATAAATTATACAGAATATATTTTTTTCGTCTTCAGTTTGGAAGCCTACATCACAGTGTGCAAATAACAAACCCGAAAGAGCAGGTCAGACATAAATTTTTTTCTTGAAGTTACAGCCTAGATTCAGCAAATTTTATATTCCAGTGCCTATTAAAAAAAATATTCCTTAGCATATACAAGTATACAAGTTCATATTCCAGTGTGTATTAAAAAAAAACATATTCTATTGCATACTGTATACAAACTAGCAGAATATCATCAATCAAAGGTTAATTGAAATATTATGAACATGATGAGCTGATAGCAGAGAGGTTACTAGAATGTCGATTAACATTAGGCAACTAGTAACACTAGGTTACTAGACATTATTGCTCATTATTGAGAGTTGAAGCACCAGATCTATGACAATAATAACATAATCTAGAGTCATAGAATAAGATGAATAACAACCTTACAGAATATTGTGATATGACCTAATCAAAACCAGCAAACCAAGTTAGGCATTCTTACACTTGTCAAAAACTCTGTGCTTTCTTGTGCATGACATTATATAATACAGTATTATGGGCATCTTACAGGGATGAAGAGCTATCTTTCTACAAACATCAAATTCTATTATCATAATTGCAATGTTCAGGTGCATAATAAATAATCATAATCTCTACTGGGGTCAGAGTGAAATTAGCTGTTTAGAAAAATCTCACAGAATGGTAGGTGTCATCCTTACCCCAACATTGGCCCTTAAGGGCTTGCAATTTTTCTATTGTCTGTATCACATGACAGAACACAAATCATTAATTTTTGTGCAGATTTTTGTTCAAAGTGTGCTACCATATCGGTATATAATTTATATATTTTTTCTTGTAGTCTACTTCTTTGATTGCTCTGCGAAAAAAATTGCATTCCTTGGCAGCTACAATTGATGGCATCAACTACTCACTAACCATGGTTATTGGGAAAACTGCATTGACATGTAAATCCAAAGTTTTGTTATGAAAGCATAAGTTTCAGATACTTTCCATGATTTTACCTTCCATGATTTTACCTATGCACTAGTTGTCTGAAACATAAGAATCTCTGGCCTGTGATAGACCCATCTAGTGTGATAGAATAACATGTGGAGCTCATGAAGCCGAAAGCAGAAGAATTACATCTGCCCAAACAAAAGAGCAGCAAGAAAAGAGGGAGGTGCCACATTGATACAACTTTTACATGCACACCTGCAAAGACTGGAAGACGCTTTCACACTTGGATTGGTTTGACACATCATATGCAGACACCCAAAATGACTCAAGCAGCTGAACCAGAGATCTGATTATCCCTGACGACGCTGGAGGAATATCATCATCATCAGTTCTTTGTCTCACATGTATTTAAAGTGAAAAAATACAAAGGCATTTTTCCATTCTTGAAAGCGATAATAACTCAGACTTCCAGCAAGATATTGCCACAGATATAGTATATGAAAAAAGAGAACATGTATTTTCAAAAATATTTAATCACTCATATACATATACAGAAAAGTAATTTAAAATGTATAAAAATTCTTGGTACCACTGAGTTATAAAGAAAAAATATTCATTTTGTAAGGCAGGAATTCTGTCTGCATTCAAAACATTGGAAAGATTATCTGAGAATTGTATTATAGGCACCACATGACTGCAGCCATGTTCAAATACATTCCAAGCCGCGTAATCACATTCCACTTAAGGTCTTTGTGCTTTGATTCAGCACACCATGTGTAAAAGAGATATTTCCATCACTGAAGATGAAGACAAACAACTTTGACTCAGCTCTTTCGGTCACTGTGCTACGAAAATGACCAAAGTCATATCTAAAACTTCTGAGTGAATGTGGAGCAAATGCTTTAATGGCAAAGCAAAAAAGAATCAATGTGTTTCTTTGCAACTACAGTTTTACTGAAAAATATTGGTGCATTTTAATGTAACAACATGAGTCTTGATCTCATTAACAGCTGGTACTCTTATTCAAAAATGGCCAAAGTCTGACTTGGGTTATTTTTACAGCACAATCACAATAGGGCAGTTCCATAGATATTGTCCTGTCAGTTACTGTAGCGACGGCTAGGCCGAAATGACACCAGTGCATTTTCACACAGACCCTGTTGCTATTGTCACAAACAATCAAGTAAGTGAAAGCTGGCCAACACTACACAACAGTTATTTTTTTTGGTAACTGATTGGACAGATTTCATGGAATGATCCAATAGAAAATCCTCTCCCCATTTTCTTGCACATTTGCAATTATATGGAGCTGACTGTACACTGAATGACTGATATGTATACTCGAATATGAAATTATATACATCCTACTAGCAACAGAGCTATGAACGAAAATGTGTGATAGTATACAGAAGAGACAAGTCTGCCTTTGACAGAAATAACTAATAAGTAATATGCTGTTAACTCTAGCTGGAGACTAGCATTGGACCAAAACAATGTGTGAAAAATGGTCTAGTCAGCTTCCTGAGCTCTCTGGCATTGGCAGCTAACATTGCTCATGCAATTTGTTCACATTAGCATGTGTTTAATAATGATCAAAATAGTGAGTCTTGGATCCAGGTCACTGTCTGCTCAAGTGACCTCACATCATTATTACCTGGACAAGTAAGATCCCTCTAGGACAATCCCAACTTCCTGAGGATCTTACAGTGATGCTGTCATTTCCTGGCACTGATCACTGATATTCAACAGATAGATGGAGTGAAGAAAAAGCAAATGAAATGCTTTCCCAAGGCACTTACAATCTAACTTTGATGGAAATCAAAACCCAAGATCTTCGCATTCTGGATCTAATGCTTTAACCATTTCGTCCTACAATTCCAAACTGTTACAGCTGCTGTACTGTTTTGGGGAATGGCAGAATGGTTGGAAAGCTGTTCCAGCAAGTATTTATGATCCAGATCATAATGCTGATGGTTCAGATCAGAAGCATTTACAATAAAAAATATGATAGTAAAATATTTATTTATTTATTAACATAACAAGCTGACATGTACAATAATGCTGCAACAAATATGCAGTTACTACAGTACATAAAAAAAAAATCAAATTTTATTCACACGGAATCATCAACCACTGCTACTATGTCATGAATGTTGAGCAAACATTTTATGAATTCTGAAATGCTAAAATCGTATCAAATCTGAAAAATGTAATTTCATTCTCAAAGCACTGGGTATCATGCAAAATGGACTGAAAATCCACAGGACTGGCGACTGCTGTCAGCCCCTGGCCCTCGTTATGATATTCGACTTTCTTATTAATAGATGAAAATAGGAACTATGGAGTGAACTCCAATTATTACTCTCACCTCTTGGATGTACTGACTCTCACCTTTTTGGTGTGCTGCAACTTATTACTGATGTTATCATGCGCTCTTGGTATAGATGGTGCAGCAAATATTAGTCGTATATTACCTCGTTTGTCTTCTGCACCTTTACCTAACGAAAATGTAGGATGACCAAAAGGCAGCAGTGTGATGATTTGTGTGGCCAAGGTGCAGATTTGCCTACCTGGTTTTGACCCCCGGGCTACGCCCCTGGCTGCAAGAATCAGGTCCACCAGTTTAGTGTTTCCTATATTTTCATATTCTGCTTTGGACAGATAGTGTGTTCGCTGGTTCCCATTCCCCTACCCCTTCAATGCTTCTGATCATTGACTGGTCATGAATGATGACAGCATATTCAAATCTTCAAAAGCCTCCACTGGTTATTTAGGATAGGGAGAGAGTTAAACCTAAAGAAACAAGTTTCTTTAACAATAACAGACCTATGTTTACAAGTAAAGGCTTACTCTTTGACTAGGAAAAATCAGTGCCTGCTAACTTTACCCTTTAACCCTTGTAATGCCATAATAGAATTAATGAAAATGTGTGAAAAAATGGTCTTCTCAGCTTCCTGAGCTCCTCTGGCATTGGCAGCTAAGATCGCTCATGAAATTTGTTCACTTTTGTTTAATAATGATGAAAATAGCGAGTCTTGGATCCAGGTCACTGTCTGCTCAAATGACCTCACATCATTATTACCTGGACAAGCAAGATCACTCTGGGATAATTTCAACTCCCTGAGGATCTTACAGTGGTGCTATCATTTCCTGGCACTGATCACTAATATTTAACAGATGGGTGGACTGAAGAAATGTAAGTGAAATGCTTTCCCAAGGCACTAGGAAAAGTCAGTGCCAGCAAATTTTACCCACAAATGTCAAAAGGGTATTAACCCTTGTGATGCTTTGATAGAATTAATTCTCCCGTCTACTTGTTATGCTTAAATATAATATATGGCATCCCCTTGCCAAGTGCTGGGTGCAGCGGTCAAACTTTGCAGCATAGTGTCAGCTGATCAGCCAATAGACATGAGAGTTAATGCCATTATTGTAACGATTCCTTCCATTCTTTTCCCCTCCAGTGGTTAATGTTAAATCAGCTCAGAGACAGACTAACCTCGGTGTGTAAAGCAGTGTCATTTTGGAACTTTGGAACAGTAGTTACTACTTCATTAATTTATCAACTTATAAAAGGAGACCATATTTAAAAATGTGGTCAAACATACATTTTATGAACAAAACAAAATGTGAAATGTGACATAAAGAGGTCATTTCTATGGATTTATGAAACATGCAACAACTAGGCTTGATCTAATACAACTGAAATTTGATCAGAAAAATCACTGGCACAGGTGCAGTCTTCAGAAAATGAGTGCTTCCCATGTCAGAATGGCAATTTGAAAACTGAGCAATTTATATACTGGCTACAGACCAATACATGTACATCCATCAAATGTCACTGACAAAGTCTCCTGTCATTGGCTAAAGATCAGCATCAAAGCTTGAGACTGGTACTATTTTCTTCGTTTGTTTAATACAGTCTTTCCATATCTTGAAAAACTCACTCTAATGAGGCAAGTGAAATGTCTTTGACAGTGACAAATTATAATTCACAGGCAGTTCTCATTATTATGGAGTCTGAACAACAATTCCTCATCTTCCATAACTCATCCACTTTTTGTCAGTCTATTTAAATTTGTTAATCATAAATCACATTAAAGGACAAAAGAATTAAGATACTTAAAACATCTGATAAGCAAAATTGTTACATTATGCCTTTATGGTATTTATTATTTGATGGACAAAGGTAGAATATAAATACTTGAAATGGCCAAGTTTAGACCACATAATTGTATGAATTTCAAGCTTTAGCTGATGATGTGGAGTATGACTTGAGTCTTATCTTGTTCAGCTGTGCACTAGTATGAGCAATTCCAAAAAGTCCGTCCATGAAAAGGGGACATGACAGTTACATATTAGAAATAAATGTAAAGCAAGAATCCCATTTAAAATTTTATGCATTCTGTTTTAAAGAGCAAGGAACAAAATTCTACAACGCTGATTACAATTTTATCATTCAGAAATGGATTTGCTGAGTGCAAATGCCACAAAAAAAGAGTTGCAGATTTTGTCCCCTTCATGTTGTAAAAGTTATCAGTGTTATATATGACATAATAGTGAGCTGATGTCTGCATTTAGGGTAGCCATCGTTTTTATTGCACTGAGGGTAGCTGTTATTTCATTGCACTAGGGGTAGCTGTTTTCTTTTTCATTGCACTGAGGGCAGCTGTTTTTTCACTGCATTAAGGGTAGCTGGGTTTTTTTTTTTATTATTACATTGAAGGTAGTTGTTTTTTTCACTGCATTGAGGATAGTTATCTTTTTCATTGCATTGAGGACAGTTATTTTTTCATTGCACTGAGAGTAGCTGTTTTTCCTTTCATGAAAGACAGCCACCCTCAGAACAGCTTATTAGGCTTTTTGCACAAAAGAAGAAAGCAGACACTTGTCTTTTAGAAGAAAGGACATCTCAATATGTAACTGATAACTTTTACACCAGACTGAGTGTGACTAACATTTTGGAATTGCTTATATGCCCAGAATGGGCTTAACTTGCTGGCATAATGTGGAGCTGATAACCTTAGTGGCACATACTGATAAAACAAGCCTCATCTGAGTATGCTATGTTGGAATGTGTTAAGCCATGCTGTGAGTCGTGACAGAAGGCAGTGATTCAATGAGAAAGAGAACTATTAACAAGCCATCACTTCCACAGGCCCTGAAATATGAGAGCAATCCGTGAACAAGGGGCCAATGATACAGCAGAACTCATTTAACATGACAGTGCTTTACCCAAAATCTCGGTTAATCTCACAGAAAATATAAACCCCATCCAAAGACCCTCTTAATTCATAGTAAAATTTTATGATTAACCTGCTAACGAGTTTCAGGGAAGCTTTGATAACATAATATGTGATGTGCTGGCAAGAGAGGAAAAGTAACGAGAAAGGAAAAAGCAAGCCTTTGCCGTGGCAATTCCCCACCCCCCCTGTCCACTGGCGATTTGGTGCATCGGGAATACTGTGTCAGTCTAAGGTGATAACATCATATTCGATCCCCGATAACACACAAAGCTGTAACCAGTCAAGACCACCAAAGCCGTCACCTTGAAACAATGCCATCTAACATTTCTTTGATTATTTCCCTTTATATTGTACTGTGCATGAACAACAAGACTCTTTTTAGCCTGTGACGATTTGACTCGGTGTCTTCAGTTCCAAATTCACACAGTTCTACTGTATTTTGAAGCAGCATTGCTCGAGATGATACATCCCCTGCTAAACAAAAGAAAAAAGAAACTGAGGATGTTGTTCAATTTTTTGAAGGCCCCCTGACATCTCAGATTCAACATTACTAATTTCTCCTGTTCAAGAGGTAATATTCAAAGTCTCCAAATAGGACTTGAGGCTGGAGATGGGATCATCGCTGGGGAGAACATGCGCATCAGAATCATGGGATACAAGATCATTGTTTGAGAGAAACTGTTTCAGCTCATCTAAGGGCTTCCGGTCTTCTTCAGTCAGGGGGTGAATGAATTCTGGTACGGGTGATCCACTGTCCCTGAGAGAATCCATGAGAGTGTGAAATGGATCCTCATCATCATCATCGTTGTCATTCTCACTACTTTTTTCACTTACACTGGGGTTATTAGTGGTTTGGGCAGTTTCTTCATTACTACTGCCAGTATCATTGACTTTTTTCTGTTTTTTTCCCACTACTGAATAAACATTTGAGTAGACTTCAGGACTTGGCTGAACTGCACCGGATGGTGCCTCGCTTGCTGCAATCTTGGAGCTCTGTCTTGAAGAATGACGAAGCTGGGGTGCATCACTCTTGGCATCCTCATAGATCTGTCCGCCAGACTGACGAGCCGGCAGTGGCGGGGGTGCTGAAGTCTTACAATCATCATAAATCTGTGTATCTACTGCTGCCGACTGCACTCGTTTGATATTCAGCTCCTCCACATCATAGTAATCATTTTCTTTAGGCACTGTTTTAGTTGCCTTAGCATCGTATGGGTCAGCATAATCTGACACTTTGCAAGAAAGTGGAGGGTTGGACCCTTTTGCACCCCCCTTGGCCTTGTCTGATGTGTCATTTGTAGCTGTGCTGTATGTGCCATCGTTAATCTCGTTATACACATTCAGATCGTAGTTATTATCCGAACTGCCAGAGAAAGCAACATAGAACTCTGAACTCTGCCTGCTGGAAGTGAATACAGATGAGGTAGTTAGAACAATCAATAAAAGTTAAAGAAGATTTTCTTAGAACTGTATTAGAAATACACAAGCTAAAACAAGAAATTCAGAATCCATCGGCTAACATGTTCCTGTTCTCAGAGGGAGGACCATTATCTCTTATAGTTATATACTGTCTACTGAGCAAGAAATGCAGTCTTTATGAAAAAACATTTATCAATCTAAGCTGGAAAAAAAAATGACAGTAATAAATCAGCGACATAATAAATGATTTTGTGTGGCAAAATACCAGGTTCTGAAATTATTACAATAAAGGATTGAAAAAATATCATTTCTCTAGTTTTGACCTATGTATCTTATATATTACTGAGCAAGAAATGAAAAGCCTTTATGAAAAACTATTAATCGGCCTAAGTCAAAAACCAAACAAACTGTGTAACAGCAACAAATCAGCAATGTAATAAAAAACAGTAACAAATTTGTGTGGTAAAATGTCTGGTCCTAAATATAACAACAAAAGATTGGACAATTTTTCATTTCTCTAGTTTTGCTATATCATACAACTGGCACTGTCTGCAGTGATCCACTCAAACTGACTCTGATCATGATATAGTAACAGTGGGAACTGAACCTTTCATAATTTTAAGATTGTAAAGTCTCTGTTATATCTCACACATATGGTTGTGAAAATTTAACCATCAACTCTCATAATTTAGAACGCCCATTCACTGACAGTGTGGTGGATGGCGACCAAAGAGATTACAAATAAAACTAATTCCTCCCACTGTTCTATCATTTTTCAAAGTTACTTCCCCATAACAGTAGGAATTACCTGCCCTTGAGTGCCATAGCTGAGTGAAGAGCTCTTACCCACTCTGTGCATTCACTGCTGGAAGGACAAATCTGAAACAAAGATAAAAATGTATGAATGAATAGGTTAATCCCTTCCCTACATAGGGCATTTATTGTATACCCATAACCCTTTGTTATAGTTCTTAGAGATACCAATATGTTCCGGAAGTAGTATTCCCTTGTCATATCAGATGTACCTATACAAAAAGGAAACAGGAATAGAAATGTATGAATGAATAGGTTTATCCCTTCGCAACATATGATGTTCTTTGTACAACCTTATCCTTTGTTCAAACAACTCTTAGATGTAACAATGTGTTCCAGAAGGATCACTCCCGTGTTGTATCAGATATACCTGTACATCATATTTCCTTTACATAATGAGCTATTTCTATATACAGGGATAAATAGCTTCTGGTCATCTGATGGCATCAATTCTTGAAAAATATGACTTGACAAAAGGGTTTAGGGGTTTTAGGGAGAAAAGGAGAAAAGAAAAACATAAGCTATGACAGATAACAAATAATGAGAGCTGTGAAAGAGAAAGAGCTACAGAACGGTAAAAGACAAGAAACAACATGCACAACAGAGCTCAGAGCTGTGGTGCTGAAGAAGTAAGCATACTGAGAATGATACTAAATGTCCCCCACCCTCTCTTTCACGCCCGCTGAATTTTAAAAAAAAGTTAATTTCAATAATATGCTTTCTATATGTAGAAAATATGAAGTCATCTCATGGCTTTATGGAGATTAGATGATTAATGTAAATTAATGTCCCTGTATTAGAAATCTCATGGGCAAGAGGTTTCACCCAAGTATGCTTATTACAGTATTCTCGGAATCTGCAGAGACCCTTATTATTTTGTTTTAAGCACATTTTGCAAAATCCTTTGACAAAAAAGAGCAGCAATGAATGATACCTCTTCATCACATGTGTCTGACTGCTAATGCTGTTTGATGTCTCTGACTGATTGCTATTTGATTTCTCTGAAAGCTGTGAATTTATCAGTTAACTTTCAGAAGGGGCTCCACTCATTGATTTCTCAAACTTTTCTTAATTCTCCTAATGATTTCTACGACAAATGTATTTGAGTAGATACATGTACGGTGGAACACACTTTATACCAACATGCTTCATATGTAGGCCTAACCATGAATTCTGAGTACAAAATTTTTTAATGTTTTGGTCCTGATTTTTCTTCTCTAAGGATACGTGTATGGTTTATACATATTTCTATTACTAAGTTCACTTTTGGTTGATCCCAAGGTGCATGCATTGTCCGTGTTCCACCTATATAAATCTGTGACTTACAAAAACGTGTGATTTCTTCTTGATGCAGATCTCAAACTGTGTGCCAGACACATCATTGGCCAGTTTTCTCACTAAATGAGCATCCCTCAGGTCCATGTTGGTCATCACCTCGCCTTGTTTCTTGGAACAAGAGGTCAAGAAAATGTAAATACGTGAAGACATTTTGGGTTAAGAAGAAGAGAGGAGGTAGTGGTAGATCTAGTTATGATGATGATAGTAATGATACCTTACACATTTTGCATTAGAAATAGATGTTCATAATGTTTGGTTGAAGTAATGTTTCAAAATTTTCACCTATTTTACAATGGTGATAACTGTAATGATGATGACTGTGATGATGATTATGATGAAGAAAATGATGATGATGATGATAATAATGGCTGCTGATGATAATTACAATAATGTTGACAAAATATCAGTGTTGATGCTCATAGTATAATTACAATAATATCATTTGAATGCATTCATGGTCCCTAGTGGTTGTATCTGACGGATCTGCATTAGATACTGAAGCTAATATTGAATCCAAAGTTATGGCTAATAACTGGCTCTGATCTCATGTGATGTAGATCTACCTTTTGTAAGTACAGGGTGGATCCTTGTAATGAACACCAGGTCTTGGTCTTGTTTCCAAGAACCTGCAGGAAAGACCAAAAAAAGAAAAAAAAATGAAATCACCGATGAGGGAGAAGTTAGCTATATTGTACCATCAAACATGGACTTCGATGATTGCAATGCACTGTATTATGCTTCTCACTTAGTCTTATTTATTTTCTGCTGAAAATTGATACTGATGCTAGTCTAGCTATAGGGAGAGGGGACAAGGAGGGAAGGGAGTGAGGTAAAGAGAATGGGTCTACAGTATTTATTTACATTTTGAGCTTCTAAGATGAGGGCGTCATATGGAGGGAGAGAGTCACTGAGAGGGTCATCTCCGTGATATTTCATTACAATCCACAATTCCACCAAATCTGTCTACTGTTGGAAGGCAGGATGTGGCGAGAACAAATACTTGATCTCATTTCATCTTCTCTCCAGTTGTTACACCCTTGTGATTACATACATAATAATATTGTAAAAGGCACTATGGTGACGGTATCGTATTCACATTACATCATAGTCGCTATTTAGCAGGCCTAAATGACCGACTGTTTACGAAGTCCAGAAGTCACAGGTGAATGGACTGTGTGGATTTTTTTAAAAGCCCACAATGTGTGTGCTTGTGTGTTTGGGGATATGGCTGGGGTAGGGGTAGGGGGGAAGAGGGTTGCAAAATGTTTTCATCATCTTGCCCTTTTATAATCTGATACCTGGGCGCATGTGTGAGCAGTCGAGAAGTGTGAACACTAGGCTCGCACGTGGAAGTAGGGACCGATTCAGGCAGTAGGCTACGTTATTTACGTATTTAAGGATTAAATTGGTGTAAAATGAGCGTTCCAGTAGTGTAGTGATAACGCGTTCAGACTTACAAGCTGAGAGACCCTGGTTCGATTCCCGGCAGGAACATGAAATTTTCTAGTGTAGGTTTTTTCGGCCATTATTCTCAAAAGTGATCATTCACAGTAATTTGGTAAAATCCCTGGTGACACACTTCCCTAAAATAATACGTAACATCTTAAAAATTATCAGATTGACCTCACATTCCTCCCCCCTAATAATAAAGAAGGAATACTATATTATATGCTTTGGTTACACAAGCATCGTCACGCGTACTTTAAAATGATTGAAAGGAAGCTCAGAAGAAAGAGAATGTGCCGGTTGAAAGCAGCAACTGTGCGTGGAGTGGTGGGTATCAAATGCTGGCCCATGCAGTGGTGGATTTAGGCTTGGGCACGACGGGTACATGCCCAGGGTCCCGCGCTTGAAGGGGCCCCGCTCCTGAAAGGTGCTTC
>JAWQUT010000038.1:539960-551419 GCA_033807755.1 Ellobium chinense | reverse complement strand
ATACCCCAGTCCTAACCGCTTTTGACTAATGTCATGTCATCTAACAACAGGACATTTTTTTTTTTATCAACCCTGTTTTTGAGAAAACTGAGTGGTTCCATTGAATATAGCTATTTGCGTCAACCATGAAGCTATAAAGAACACTGGAGTGCGTACACCCCCAGTGTGCGCGAAATCCCACACGCCCGCTGCCCGAGGCGTGTGGTTTTGGGGTCGGGCGCCTGGTTTTGGAGGAACTCACACGCCCAAATGGCGTCTAGTCTAGATCTCAGTGGCAAGTGCAGTCAGTGTATTTGACCTTACATTTTGTAAAGCAAAATTTCTGATTTTGTAACTAACACTAACAGTTTGTAAAATGGGACAGTACCGACTTAATTGATCGCGAAATCGATACAAAAGGATCGCTAATTACAGGATCTACGGCCTACGGGAGCGTTCATTTTTGTAGTTATACTTGCAGGAGAGTCAGTCTAGGCCTAAGCCTATCCTTAAATGAAGAAGAACAGTTAAAGTCAACCTTTCTCTGTCTTTTAACGTAGGAGAGGATCGAGATACAAGGTGTTACGTCCCTTCGTGGAGTCATGCAATTTAAAAACAATGACCCCGTTGTACGAGGAAAACGTGCCGCTCCGGGCAAAAACAAACGGGCTGTTTGATGTTCAATTATTTACAAAAAAACTCCACACTCTATCAGTTGGGAAGGCGAAAGAAGCATGTACCGCATCTTTTGCTAACAAATGATAATGTTTCAAAAAAATGTGACACAGCAAGTCGGTGTCATAATTTGTTTCGGAAACATCGTGAATTTTGTATAAACCTGATGACTAATGTACCGGAAGCTCGATCAGGAGTAAACAAAAGTGAAAGTAGGCATACTGTAGGAAGTTGTATAAAGTCCAACTCAACTCGTTGAACCAGACATGAGCTATCTGAAGTATACAGCAGGGGCAGTGCCTGGTAAGGCACCTAAAAGGCAAGTAACAGAGAGCAAGGAGGACAAGAAAAAAAAAGGTTAAAAAAGTATGAAAAGCGACGGAACAGAGAGTTCCAGGCTAGCTGGAAGAATGGCAGACCATGGCTGTTGTATTTGGAGAATGAGCACATGATGAGGTGTGCATGATGCACAGAAGGAGACAAGGAGAAGGGAAAGAGGAATGCTTTTGTTGATGGGGCAACACTAANACAGTGTCTAATTCCTGTTACCATATCAAAATCAAAGGCATCCGCAGTTTCACAAATGCATATTTGTTGGGAGAGAAGTATTGATACGTGGATCACGAATGTGCAAACATATAAGCCTTTTTGTGTGATGACGTTAGATAAAGTCAAAGCCATGATGTTGCATACATATTATAACATTTATCAAACCATTCAAGTGTACTGATGTTGCTGCTGCTACACGGTGAGGGTGATTAATTAAAGAACTGGTTGTGGTGATGACGAAGCGTAGATGATCAAGACGAGTTGAAAAATGAGAAGAGAGAGACCAATGAATAACATCTCATCTACTCCGAATTGGTCAGACCCATTCCCGGCATCATGTCAAGCGATAACGACAGAAACAATAACAACAACAGCAGGAACAGCAGCAGCAGCAGCAGCACCACCACCACCACCACCAGCACCACCAATGGCGACAACAAAAAGAAACACAAAACTGACATTAGGTACAGTTAAAGATTAACTTCGTTTATTATCATTACACATAGTGTCTCCTGTTAGTGTGCAGTCAAATATCGATATGCGTAGATGTCTGAGCATGGAAAAAGTAGCTTATGCTTATTAATATCTAAGGTATACTTATACTGAAGGTTCAAGTGAAAGAAAAAATGAATTCCAAGCAGACAGGTAATCACATTCTTTATAACGACGTAAAAAATATTTCGGAGGCACTTATTATAGAGGTTCTACAGCACTCGAAAACGTTTTACAGGAAAATCTCCGGCACTTTCTAATTTCTATTTTTTTCCCACTGAGCACAAAGTATTTCGCAAGTCTTCGAAAATTCTAAAGACAGTTTGGGATTTGCCAAGTATCTGAAAATAGCGCTAAGTTTCTAAATCAACTTATGATTTTGTTCGTCGGGTCTTTCAACACTGACCTCTACTAGATAATGTTAACCTAACAGAACATGCACAGAATCAAGCTCCGTTTCCTGGGGGAGGGGGGGGGGAAGGGGAGGAGGGAATGGGGCCTCAGGAGGCAACCCATCCACAAATGGACAATTCCAGTACAATGCCACGTCAAACACGTTGATTTCTGAAAAACTTTGACTTTACAACGATTAATTATGGTTGTTCCTTGACAAGGGTTAATTGATTCTTAACCTATAAACCGAAACTGGTTGCTATAAAGTCAGTTTTTTTTCAGAAATTAACGGAACTCACGTGGCGTTTTGCTGGACTTGCCCAAATATCAACTATCCATCATAACAGAACGCTCGGCGTGACATGCGAGATAATCAAACGCTAACGACACGATCAATAATTTAAAAAAAAAAAAAATGAGTACGCGTGAAAATTTCGATCATGTTTAACAGAGCATGAAACATTTTGCGTCATGTCGCCAACTGGTTTATCCGTTTTGTGTACCTGGTGAGGCTCTGTGTCAGTCCGAGGTGTAGGGTTAAGTAGAAATGGGCTGGATAGGTTAAGCCGTGCTGATCTGCTTAAAAATTTTTGTACAGTCTTGTAAAAGACGCATTTCTCATCTTACGAACATTGTCGTCATGGTCAGTATCTCATTTCTATGAGTAAATGTTGACTAAGTATTTCAAGGTTGCAAGACGTCAAAATAAATAATAAATGCGCTTAGAAATTAACTCAAGAGACAGACGATCAAAATTAACGAAACAATTTAAAACGAAAAACGAAAACAAAAACTTGCTTGTACTATCTATAAACGGCCGCCTGCCACACAGAAATGTACTGAAAGCGCAAACGTAAGAAGGTAAGTAGCCGCCGATGTAAAAAAAAACCAAAAACAAAACTGGCTTTTGATTCGTAAACATTACCATTATTAATTAAACATGAAAACAACGAAGCCTCGACATTTAGTAGACTCCTCAGATATTAAGTAAGCATATATCTCGTTATTGTGAGCTGAATGACATTCACATCCACGGATTCATTTATTTCCTATTATTCCATCCTTCATGTAGACCTAGATAATAAGATCACATCAATACTAAGTATATATTTTTTTATCAGTCTTTTCATGCACCAAGGGAATAATGTACCTGTTACCAAAGTTCAGCTGTACAGAGTGTCATTAAATCCAAACTGAAAAACGGAAGTAGGGCCTAGATCTTTATCAACGTTTATACCATGCGTGTATGTGGTCAAATGACACGCACACGCGTTATATAAAACAATCCCTTAGCTTATTTTTTCTTCTGATGTAACCTAAAATTTATAAATGATCGACCTTTGATAGGCCCATCCATATTCCTTCCCATAAATGCATCTGACTTCGCCCCTGTACAGTGAAAACATTCTTATGACACAACGTGAATAGGCAACCTATAAGCAGGGACACTTCACATGACGGTATGTAACGGTGGTCGCCAGCGGATTTTTATACTGTGAAGTGTACACAATACATATATATATACACATAAGACATAGCTCGGTCTGCATCTTACACTACACAACACACTGTGCTTCATGCTGGAAATTTACAGGGAGGGTTAAAACAATGGGGCAGACACACTGACTGGTGTTTGCTGAGCATCCTTCACTAAACGAAGCAATCATTCATCAAGCAAAGCAGTCATTTACCAGGTAAATCTGAACAACACACCGATACAAGTACGAGACAAAGGACGCACAAACAATGTATTATTATGTCCGATTCAAAAGAGAGTAATAGTTTAAAAATTAAAAAAAAAAGGATAATTCCCTTATTGGTCTCTCATTTCCGGTGAGTAAGCAAGGGGTGGTTAACTCCTTGACACATTTGGCCTCTAGTAGTATCAAAGATCATAAATTAACAATTTTTAATAGTGATACTGATAACCTATAGAGACCTGTTTTATTACTTTATAATGGATGGTAATATTACCCAGTGGTATTACACTTCCCTTTTCTGTCTGTTAACCTCAGGCTAAGACCTGGTAGCTGCGTCCTTATCTGTATATGTGAGCGCAGGGAGAGCAGTCTGGTAGAATATTGGCATTTCTATTAGTAGAGAGATTAACTGCAGTTTCCCAGTCACAATTGGGGTCACCACTGGTAGAGTTGACAATTCTACTAGGCTAGTAGAGAGAACCCTGGACATCAAAGAAAATCAACAAATTAATGTTCGCATTACTGTGGAGAACACTGTCTTAATAGCCAAAGACATCAGTTGGGGGGTGCCTGCCAATCTAAGTGGGTAGAGTACAAAGTGACGGTATCGCTCAGCTATCACTTATGTCTACTGAGTAACTTAATATTTCAAGTAAAAAATAAAGAAAACAAAACGTTGAAGATATCACTGAAGCCAGGTGATAAGGCATGCTATTTTGTTCCTTTTTTTGTTTTCATTTAAAAAATGGAATGGGGTGGAAAAGGTGGTGAGGAGGAGTGAAGAGAATGTCAGCCCAACTGATATTACCTCGAAAGTGTGCCACAACCAATTTTACCAAATTACCATGAAAGATCAGTTTTGAGAAGAAAGGCCGACACAACCTAACACTAGAAACGTTCTTGTCCCTATCACGGATCCCAGATCCGAACCCAGGATCTCTCAGCATGCATATCTCAACATGTTACCACAACACCAAGGGACGCTAACTTTACAGCAATTTGAAATTTAAATATAAGAAGTACTGCTGAATAAGCAGTTCTTTAACTTCCACATGTGAATCTAATGTTCCCCCGTAACCCTAACATGCTTCCTAACCGCTCATATCATTCTTGTTCAACTCAGAACAACTAACTGATGCAACGACGAAGACACTGTTACAACGTAAATTTGTACGACACTCAAAGCCGGTTACCAACGTCATGCACACTGCACACCTATGGCGCGTGACCATCAGCCTCCCACAGACCGCTTGGATACTCCACTGTTTTCCAACCAGCACCTTCGCCTTCTACCAATCAGCGTGCCGTACTCGCTCGCGTTGCCAACCATGACTGTGACCTGTAAACAGCCCTACACTTCGTTTAGCACAGACAGGACTGGATGTGTTCGAGAAATGAACGGGGAGCGATTGAAGGTGGGTAGGGGAAGGAACTGCAATCAGCATGCTATGAAGATTGGAAATGATTTTGAATGCCCTGATAATCCGTATTTCCGCGTTGCTTGCTGTGTTATCTGTGACAAACGTCATATCTGGGCCTGATCGTAGCACTGAATGTGGGGTATAGAGGATAACGGTTACCCTTGACTTCTTCCGCATTGCTTGAATATAGTGAATACACGGAGCACACACTGGATGACTAGACCTGCCCTGTTGTATTTCTATAACCAGTAGGCTTGTCCTGATAAGGTAGGCCTAGACCTATACAGCCTAAGTGTACCATTATTGGTACATATACGGGGGCTGAAACCCTAGCTCCCCTCTGACGCGAGACATTTGCTCCTTGGCGAATATAAAATATGCGCGCGCGCGCGCGTGTGTGTGTGTGTGTGTGTGTGTGTGTGTGTGTGTGTGTGTGTGTGTGATATGACCCTTTTTTTTTGTAAGGAGGTGGTTGTGTGAGCGAAAGAGAGACAGAGCGACTGAGAGAGAGAAAGAAAGACGAGAACGCAAGAACCGCAAATAAGTCACGCGCAAATGAGCGATAGTAAGTGTATGAATGAGATCATGAGACTATGTAAAAAGGAGAGTATTATTGTTTATTATAATTGTTGGCATATTTGTGAGTTGGCATATCTAAAGCCTAATAAACTCAACCAAACTTATGAAAATAACACATTTTTTCTCCTCATCTACAGACAATCAGAACAGCCACATACAGTTTAATTTGGCCTACTTATCACTCGCAGAACTCTGGGGTATGAAGAAATGATGTGGGGTGGAGATGGGGGTGAGGGTGGGGGGAAGTCGGAGGTGTTCTTGACTGGGGCTATAAGCACTATACTTTTGGAAGACAATGCTGAAAATCGTGCATGTGGCAACTTATAAAGTCTAATTACTAATAGTACTAGCATGTTACCAGTTCTACGAACGGAAAGGAAAGGAGGATGAAAATAAGTCACGGTCACTAAATGTCGTGCGATCTGAGAATGGAAGTTCCGGTCTGAGACGGAAATGACGGACTTGACGGAAGTGCAGTATCACGTCGCAATCGCAATCATTAATTGATGTTTGATAATTATGACTCAATTTCTGAAAAATAGATACGTTTTCGGAAAAAAAAGTTTAGACCACGTACATGTTTGGTACATTAATTTTTTTACATACGTATGCCAGGTTTCACTCCTCTACGTTGCGTATTGAAAAAGCCTTTGCGGGAACAACGTTGGGCCCAAGCTCCATTATTTTATGCAGGCATGGATAATATATTATTATATATTATCTCCTGATCGGAGGGAAGGAGATGAGAGATGAAATAAAGAAGGGTAGTTATGTCTTGTCACTCTCGAGTACCATAGCAAGGAAGGGTGATGGTATATCTTTGTTAAATACGAGTTTTCGATTTGACCTGTCTGTCCAGTGAATAGAGGCAAATGAACAACAAAAAAAGTAGACTAGATGATTATCATCCCAAAGCTCCGTTCTTTTACTGCAGATCTCGATACATCATCTAGATCTGTGCAAGGCAACGATGTAAGCACTAAACAGTCGTGCACACTGTCTTCAAAGGATGACACCGCCCCCTCCCAACACACAAGTCCTACGAGGGATTAACTCTCTGATTTATTTTTAATTCTTTGCTTTCCTAATGGACTGTTCAACCTGACCAATGAAATCCCTGCTGTACTAAGGCTTCTCAAGTTGTTCGCCTTTTTCTGTCCGCTGTATCTCCTTCTCATTCTCGCTACTTATTATTGTTTTGAACCGTAATTAATAGTCTAGACTACATTACACGAATGTAGCTTATTTTACTCCTTCGACATTCAAACAAACTAGACGTGGTTTGTATGTGTATTTGTGTGTGTACGGATGTGTGTGTGCGTGAGTATGTGTGCGGTGTGTATGTGTGTGTGTTATGTTTGCGTATTATGAGTCAGTATGACATTGTATGTTAGTTTTATAATCTACCAGAGTTCACTATTGATGTATTGTCTGTTAATATAATAATATTGTCTTTGTGCACTTGTTCAAGACAAATTTCCGGAAGGANCTTCATTACTCAGTGTGCTTAATGAAACATTTTCTCTAGAGATCGTCAGTGTTACGCAGAGACTGGGACAAAAGGTCGGTCTGAGTTAGCATTCGTCATGCACTCACAAGTACAGTAGAACCTCAATATTAAATACTCATTTAATATGTTTACCTGGTTATTAAGTATGAGCTGCACACATGCACAGATTCACGATTACTCTGTGATTTCATAACTCAGTTGACCTTGATATTACGTATACGTCAATAATGAGTATAATATTTCCCAGCAGCGGGGCATACGTTACATCGTGGTTCTACAGTAAGTGCTCACCATCACAGACTGAATGTGACTGTTGTTTGTAAAGTGTTGAAATTTAGGAGGCCGTAGAGAATGATATACTCATGGTAAAATGAAAATACAGTGGAAGTGGGNTGGGAGTGGGGAGGGAGGAGCGTGGACAAGTTGACGCCTTTGTCGACAAACCTCAGATACTTTAGTACAGATTATTTGTTAAAAATGAGCAATTCACAAAATAAAAACGGGGAGACTGGGGTCGGGGAACGAACATTGTATGAGGCAGACAAAGCGTTTTCCTGAACAGCGAGCCGGGCTTATTAGTTAGCACAACAATATAAACAACTGCTATAACAATAAGGGAAACGATAACAGTAAAAATCAGGAACAATAACAACAAAAACGACAACAGCAGCAGCAGCAGCAGCAGCAGCAGCAGCAGCAGCAGCAGCAGCAGAACAATATAATCAAGACATCGACGCCACTTCATCGCACTTCCTAATAAAATGGGAAAGTTGGCATAAACAGGAGTTGCAACTACGCGAGACGAGACAACCGTGCTCGACTTGCTAATGTCCTAAATCAAAAGAGTGAGACATGATGATGATGATGGCACGCATGAAGATATTCAGTGTCGTAACCAGCCCCTCTCCCCCTTCGTAGCCCTCACAATGTGAGGGGGGGGGGCACCAAGGGTCAGGAGACCTCAAAGAAAAGAGGAAGAAAAAACGGAAGAAGAGATAAAAACAAAAAAAAAAAGAGGAGAGAAAAGACAGGTGGGTGGCCACTCCCCTCCCCTCCCCTCCGCGTTGGTTTTGCGGGTGGATTCGCCCTAGATGGTTACAACCCTAACGATATTATGTGTGCAAAGGAAGTGAAAACAATACTTGTC
Organism: Ellobium chinense; assembly: GCA_033807755.1. Classification (NCBI taxonomy): domain Eukaryota; kingdom Metazoa; phylum Mollusca; class Gastropoda; order Ellobiida; family Ellobiidae; genus Ellobium; species Ellobium chinense. The sequence goes on along the minus strand of JAWQUT010000038.1, from coordinate 542,974 downwards.
GTACTTGTTGATTAGGGCTGTTGTAAGTGCCTTGGCATACGAGCTACAATTGTCGCGCAGTAAATTCTGCGCAGAAAGTGTCGCTTACTTTTGTGACGGGCGACATTTAACGCTACAGCTCAGTTCAACATGGACGATCGGAGAGTCAGGGTGGCTTTGGTCATGATGAGTGTCGCGGCGTACCAGAATGTGGGCGACACACACTGCTACGCCAGGACTGAAACTACTGCCTGTCGCTCGTGTGACCGCACCCATTTGCCACACTGTATCTCCAGACTGCGCAGTAATTCCTGCTGCGTTTTTTACATCTCGTCTGTCAAAGATGTTCATGTACCTGTGCGGACAAATGTTATCAATTTGCTCAGGTTAAAATGAAAAAAAAACAACAACAAAACAACAAAAACCAAACTCTCCAACGCCTATACTTCCAAGAAGCTAAACTGTCTCGTGACTTTTATCGACTCATTCATATTCTACGATCCACGACTCCACCCAGCTCCGACTTTGATAAGGCAGCCTAACTGCTTTTGCATTGTGTACGAAAAAAAAATATCGTCACGTTGCTCATTTAAACATTTGCCTAAGTCTTTTCTTTGAAGGTTTGAGATACTGCGCGCTCTCAACTTGCTACTCAAAGCAAAACAGTGAGGCAGGTAAGATTAAGTTCATAAAATTGGGATATAGACTAGACTTACAACAAATCGAAATTCTACATAGTCTAGTTTTACTAGGGGAAAGAATATAAATGGACGATCATAATAATATAAAAATCATTTAAACAACAACAACAACAACAACAACAACAACAACAACAACAACAACAACAACAACAACTTCTTAGGCAAATGCGGAATGAGCGGGACGATAACCATGTACATCACAAAACTAGAGAAAGGGGAAGAGAATGGATGTGAAAGAAGATAAAACTGGGTGACTTGGGACTCCGAGGGTTAAGTCATCATTAGCGAGAAGGCCTAGACTACATACACATGTGCGGTTACATAGGCAAAGTGTAGCATTGTAGAAAAAAACAAAAACAAAACTGAGAACACATTTCACTTTAGTCAGGTCATTTTCTTCAAGGAGAGAGACTGTTGAGATCACGTGATGGTTAATTTTATCCTTCCGTAATAACATTTTTTGACACATCTTTTAATCTAGGCGGAAGCTTTCGAGATATAGATTTTCCCCACAGCGCACCTCTGCTCTCTCCTGATAAGGAATGAAAAAAGGAAAGTCAGTTTATCATAATATACCAATATAGGCGACTTCTCTTTATCGCAGTTCGTACAGTAACTTATTAGTAACCTCTTTCTCTTACTCGCAACATTTTAGAAATACAACAAAATGTTTAGGAAAATATTGCTTACAACTGAACGTTAGAAAAGTGCTATCTCATAATACAGTAATTTCTTCACCATCACATTTCACACACGTAAGACACACTGATAGTGATACACACTGTAATTGATGGACTTCAAATAGGCTTATCTGTATGTAAAGGCACAACATCCTAAGATCAACACTTATAAAAAAAACAAACAACAAAGAACGTGGCATGTAACACTTTGGTGTACAATTTTGCATACAAAATGTCCTGAATAAGAAAAAGGCATGGCGCCGTGTTTTGCCCTCGATTCGATTTTTATTTATCATTTCGCTTATGCTAGTAGCTATACTGAATATTTTAATATATCTGCACTCAGGACGTTGGGGCGAACAATTTGATGTTTGACACGATTCCACGTATGCGTCGAAGTCAATGTAAAAGAAAGAGACAGGATATGCCAATATAGGCTAAAGAGGAGAGATGTATAGAAAGACGTCCCACTAGCTGGAACTCTTCAGCTTTTCATTACTTCCCCTTTCTTACGGCATAAACTATGGTAATGCATTATCATTTGCAAAGGAAGGGCAGTCTCTCCCCTTAATGAGTTACTCAAGGTTTTACTGACAGTTATGATGATAAATGACGAATTTCTTTGCTGACAGTGAGATACTCATAGTTCTTCACTGTCGTTTCATATACACCAACACAGACTTTTAAAAAATGGAATATGAATACCAGAGCACCTTTTAAGATGTCACGTTAAATTGCATTTTTTTATTTTCTGTTAACTGAAACTGATTAGGTCTTCATACCTAGATAGATGAGAGATTGTAGGCAACGTCTAGGACCTCTCCCATCTAGTGCTTGGTTTGGTGTAGCATTGTGGGCATAGTAAGGAAAGCCAGTGAACAAATGAGAGAGTTCCTAGGAATATGATAATGTATAAGGACTGTCCCAATGGTACTTTTTCCATCCGTAACTCTATCTCTAACCTTATCCCAAACCCAAAACTGAACACCACGTGAGAGTGGACGAACTTGATTTCGCCGTAAATGAACGAGCATTTGTTACTGTTTAACAAAGAAAAGGGATTAGGGAAAGGGTTGAATTGCGGCGAAATCGAGCACACCAGTGAGAGTGTACTTGGATACTATCAGATCATAAATGTTGCATTCATTTCACTGTGAGATACTCGACCTTTCTATAACTTAGTATAACGTGTAGTCTCGTCATTTTTCACGTCGGATACGTATCACATCAGAAATCCAGAAGCAGAAATGCTCTGGCACATCCTACCGGCTAAACTTGAAGATTTCTGATCACTGAAACACATTCCAACAGTTTTTGGTACGAATCAGGCTAACAGAGCAAATCCAGGGGTGTTTAAACGATTTCTCTGAACTTACGTTATACAGGGATTCGCTTCATCTCCACCAAAGAGTCCTGATTGCCGATAATATAAGACTGGTTTATAACCGTTAGACAACTTTATGTCCCTCAATAACTTAGTCTCTCCCCACCCCGCACCCCCAGCCAACACACACACACTATGTGCCTCTTAGCTACGCCCCTGCGGAAGATAAATGACCACGGAATGACCCTGGTTAAACTACAGTACGTCTGTGCCTTGACCAGCGAGCAAGGACTGGGAAGACGAGGGGATGGCCCTGGTCGAAGTTGAAAA
>JAWQUT010000038.1:532460-534960 GCA_033807755.1 Ellobium chinense | reverse complement strand
GAGAGAGAGAGAGAGAGAGAGAGAGAGAGAGAGAGAGAGAGAGNAGAGAGAGAGAGAGAGAGAGAGAGAGAGAGAGAGAGAGTGCGGAGTGGGTTGGGGCAGTCAGGGCACTTTCCTCCTTTAGATCCGCCATTGGAAATAACAATGGCAAGACCCGGGAGGTAAACAGTGCAATGATGGTTCGGTATCTTCAGTATCAGTGATGGTGGGTCTAAGATGGTTATGTGAAAGTCTGTAATAATGACGCCGATGAAAGTGATGCCAAGATGTGATAGGACTTGCAGTGTGTTCGTTGAGGGCATAAATACCCATAGGCAGACTCATAGTTACATAATACTGTATTGGGCTTAATGAAATTTGGAGAGATGGGGGTGGGGTGGGGGTGAAGGGGAGGGGTGTGCGAGGTGTGCGTGGGCTCCAACAGCTAGAAATCTGTATTCACCCTTTCCCCCAACCCTCTCCCTCCCCTTATGAAATGGTTTGACTATCAATTACTACATGGAGGCAAATGTAATTCAAGTCCTAATCATACTCACCCCTTTTTTCTCTAAAGTTCCTTGAATCTCCGCAGACACGTATACCTGTGACTCCCGCACGGTGTCCGAGTACTCAGACGTGTTGTCTGCCATGGTGGGGACAGAGCACAGCACTAAAGATTCTCTACACTGTGAAAGACGCCTTCTTTTCTATAAAAACACACTCATAAAAATTACACCCAGTAAGATATTCATCTATCATCGATGATTACAGAAAGAATCATCTTTCGCTGACGTCCAGACTGGTATGCAAATCACCATTCGAGTCTTGATTTGTCACTGAATTGATAGAGGCAGTAAAGTAGACCTAACCACACTCACTTAGTGGGCTATGCACTGCTAAACATCAGCCGAATAAATCCTCAAATCCATGTAGTTTAGTATTAAAACACCACTCTCCTTTCATATCCTTCTCTGAATCTTTTTTCTTTAAAATCCAGGTAGTAAAATCAACATTCACCCACTGGTACTGACTATTCAACTCGCTAAAGCTTCACAAAAGGAAGATAAACTGGCGTTGATGAAATCCAACACACCATGAATCAACAGCACAAGCTTGCCATAGAAAAAGACTGACACATCACTAGACTAGGCCACAAACGGAGCTCCGACGCTATGCTTTTCCCTTCACCGAGGACAAAATCACTTCCCTAACCAGGGACAGAAAAACCCAAACAGCTCGCAGTAGGCAAATACTATTCAGGCACAACTAGTAAACCACAGATAAGACACGCCCACTTTTGGGGGCTCTATAAGGGAAACAACTGTTAAAATTTTTAGTCGACTAAGTACACCATGACTTACTGCCGTTGCCTATGAAAATGTCTCACGTGAATGGAATATGAACTTCCCGATAAGGCTTCGTTACGGAAGATTTAGTAACATTTCATACATTTTTCTACAGCATCTTCATCTTTCTATTAATCACACAGATATACTACCATAAAGTATTTCAAGTTTTTAGCTGCAGAATTTTAATCACAAAAGGGAAAATGTTGATAGAATTTTGTTTCCTTATCTGGATTAGAATATTGAACTTCCGGTTACTTTTTTTAAATAAACAATATGTCGGCCATCATCAGGAACATTAAAGACATCACTACAAACTTAGTCTCAGAAGTATCAAGATCGGTCTCGGGCGAGCCAGAAATAGTTATGTCAGAGCTTCAGAATGGGCTCACTAGAAATCAAGTTATCGCTAAGGTTGTGTCTACAGTCCTCGGTGTTGCGGCATCTTTTACCCTCACTTACTTGGGCATCAAATGGTTGACTGATGCAATGGATCCCACGAAAAAGGAGAAGAAATTAGCGCAAGCAGAGGTAATACTAATAGTCTAAACTGAGTGCCCCTCATCATATCATGCATTAGCAGTAGAGAAGCAGAGGTAGACAATACGAAACTATTCATTGTATCTGGTAGTTGATCAATAGATCTAAATCTAGAGTATGCTTCCTGAGTCAATAGATGTGTTTTGTTGCAGTTGGTCATCTACCCATACCATTAATACCAACTAATAGACTACATAAAATCTTCCTTGCATTAGTTTCTGTTGTATCCATAGATCAATAGATGTTTTTTTTTCACTGTAATGTCATACACTGTTTAATGCATGATATAAAATGCTGATAAGCCAGAGATAATTGAAATGAGTGAAATGTAGTTTGCCTGGAACTGACATGAGTTGATTCTCAAGGTCATAAGATATGGAATCTTATTACTTTATTAGATGGTTGATTTTGTATATGTGTTTCAGCTGTGCTGTGTTTACTCCATACCATGTTATTTGCCCCATAAATTTCAGCCTCCCCTTCCTCCCCATCCCCCCCTGCGCGCTGCCCCCTAGGTACTAGAAATACACTAAACGTCCACCATTCTCCTCTTCTTCCTTGCACTCCACAAAGTCTGCATTATCAATTTATTATTCCCTCAAATATGTGGCCAAGGGAGGATGTTTCCCCCTCCC
>JAWQUT010000038.1:516728-532438 GCA_033807755.1 Ellobium chinense | reverse complement strand
CCCCCATTCATATAAACTGGAATAAACACTGAATAATAATTTAGTATGGCATTGAATGCTCTAAATAAGTAGAAAGGTGCCAAAAACATTTTTGGAGGCATGGACTTAGGCTTAGTGCTGTGCTAGATTTGCAGAATGAAAAATTTTTGTGGTGTATCATGTTAGCTCTTCCATTTTCCATTTTGTCTTTCCGTGTGAAAGTAGAATGTTTAATTTTCTTTTTCATTTTTTTTATTCATACTCATAGGCACAAAAGATGCTGACCAAGCTTGGTGTTCAGAATGTTGGAAAGGTAATTTACATTTTGCAAATTTCTTTTCACTGATATTATTCCTGTGCAATTTCAGTTGTGATATTCCGTGACATTGCTTAATTTGAAAATGTTCACCAATTTCAGTTTGAAATTCTTGTACTGTATCATTTTATTAGATAGAAGCAACTGCCATCACTCAAAACAAGCCAAGCAAGGGGGAACAGTAGGTAAAATAAATGTCAGCTAAAACCTGATGCTTTAGAGGTCCATGACATCGGAGCTCTTGCTTGAGATCTTACAAATTTTGCAATTGATATGCAGATTACATGTCAGCTAACTGCAGATTTCACTGCAGAATCATTGGAATACCAACCAATAGTCCAATTATGCTGATGTCTTTAGGCTTTAGCATTTTTATAAAGTTCTGGCTGATAAAACATATACCATCATTTAAAGCTTCCATGAGAACATCCATATTCTAATAAACTCTGCACATGGACTTTAGGAAGTTTTATGAATCTCTAGTGTAAGTGTAAATCTTAACAGAAGCTACATCAATAACAGCAACAGCTTATGTAACATAATTGTTTGCTGTTTCAGCTGACTGATTATGAGCTGTGTGTGGCAGCCAATTTGTTGGATCCACGCTCAATGGATATCACATGGGAGAGCATTGGAGGGCTGGAGAATGTAATCCAAGATATACAGGAAACTGTCATTCTTCCATTCAAGCGAGCAGATTTATTCAGAAATTCTAGTCTTCTCCAGCCTCCCAAAGGTATGTGTTTGAAATAAACATTTGGTTGAGAAGATATGAGTGAAATCATGAATTGGTAAACACTTTAAATGTGATACACAGTCCAGGATCACAACAGGTTTTTACCTTTCAAAACTAGTATGTTTCATGCTTTAGACACTCATCTTTCTCAACGCATAATTGTTGAGGAATTATGTACAGAAACACTATCACAACTGATAATAACACAATTCTGTTTAATTTTAAGGAGAACTGCTTCACTGAGTATGTAAGGTAGAAAATGAACAAAAGATTTGAAACATAGGTAGTAGAATACTCACATGGGATGCTGTGGTGGTAATTTGTGAAATGTAAAGATTGTAACAAGGAATATGAACTATGAACTATTAAATGCATTTCCATGAAAACTGGAGCATTGCATGAATCTGGCTCTTCTCATCGTAAAATTCACGTTTCAACATATTTTTGCAGGTATATTGCTGTATGGTCCCCCAGGATGTGGGAAAACCATGATTGCCAAGGCCACAGCCAAAGCAGCAGGTAATGCTCCTCTTCTTGCCCTGCATAATTTTCTTCTTCTTATGATTTGCTTCATATGTGTTGATCTGACACATCATCAACTCTATTGCCTCATGTTACAGTTTATCACAAGAACAGGAATTCATGCATTTATACCTCTCAGTGCAAGCATCAGTCGTGTTATCCATTCAGTCATCAGTATTTTGTGATCTTGTTAGTACTGACAGTTGTGGCATTCGTTTACTATGGTTAATATTTTGTTTCAATTTATTCTGAATCAGGAGCTCGATTCATCAACCTTCAAGTTTCAACATTGGTAGATAAATGGTATGGAGAGTCACAGAAAAGAGCAGAGGCAGTATTTTCACTGGTGGGTATTAAAAAATTTTAAATAAACAAGTGACCTGAAGAATTTACTCCTTAATGAAATAGTCCAGGTCTCTGAAAAGCATTTTGTGAAAATGTGTGGTTACTGTGAATCTGTAACACCGAGAGATCTGTACTCTCTATTGTTTTTCTCTCCTCTGCAGAGGTAAGCTTTGTGGGTAAGGAATTGTCCGTGTATCGTTTGTCGTGGGATAAATAGAGTCCATTGTGAAGTTTTCCAAACAGTAATTATGGGTTTTGTAATTGGAATATTGGCTTGATGCTTGAAAGCATAATTGTACTTATAAAAAATATGCCTCATGTTTGTTTGTAGGGGTGATGAAATGTTTTTTTTTGGTTTGTTTGTGATGTTAAAAAAAGTAAAGACTACTTAAATAACGTCATGCACTTTCCACAGAATGAATGTTATTTGAGAACTTGTGCATTAATGATGGGATGGTAACAGTTAAATCATCTCTGTATTTTGAGTGAGATCAATGGTGCTTTCAGCACTGATGCATTCATGTAATGCTTACAATGATAAGAAATCCCATTATAAATGCGCAAGCTCTTGATAAACTCTTTGTTGCAATCAGGTCATATCAGATTACATTTTAAATAACTTCCGTATCTCTTCTTTCAACAGGCAGTCAAGCTGCAACCAACAATCATTTTCATTGATGAGATTGGTGAGTGTGTGCCTTATGTTATGTGGCTGAGGTGTTAGAAGTTAGAAACAAATAAACAAGGATTTGTAATTTGTAACTCTTCCATTTTTCTTATTTTAAATGATTGGGTCACTAGCCCTACCAGGCTGCATTGGGGTGGGAGCCAGAACTCTGTTAAGCAAAAATATTTCAGGCATTACAGTAATGCCAAATTTCATCAAATTTCAGACAGGCTTCCATTTGCCACTTCTGAATGTGTATTGAGTATATACATTTCCTCAAAAGTTTTTCGATCGACAAAGCCTGTGGGAATTGGAATTTGCAAGTGTTGGCTGTAAAGAGTGTAAGCATGTTTATTACTTCATGTATACTTGATGTATAAAATTAAAAGGGACTTGATTTTCATTTATCAATCTCATCTTGATTACAGACTCCTTCCTTCGATCCCGTTCATCAACTGACCATGAAGCCACAGCAATGATGAAGACGCAGTTCATGAGTTTGTGGGATGGACTCACCACTGATCCAAATTTGAGGGTCATGGTCATGGGAGCAACCAACAGGCCGCAAGATGTAGATGCTGCCATCTTGAGGCGGATGCCAAGTCAATTTTATGTGGGGATGCCAGTAAGTAATGAATGTAATTTAGAAAATCAGCAGAGGTTCAGAAGTAGAAAGACAAAAGGGATAAGTGGTGTAAGGAAAGGAGCAATGTTTCACAGTTTTGACTTTTTAAAAAAAATTCCGTGAGACATCTTGGAAAAGAAAAATAAAGACTTTTCTTGGGTTATAGTTCTTTCTCGTACATTTGACTTGCCTTATTGCAGTGCGATGGGAGCTTGAAAAGTTGTGATAAAACAAAGTTTTTGCTTTGTGCAAAAATGTTCTAATGAGTGAAAAGTGTAATTATGCCAGTTTAGTTAAGCATAATTCACTGTGCTTGTTACAGTGATATGATCTAGAATCAATTAAAAAATCTGAGGTTTACTTCTCACAATGTGCACCGGCTTTTCTATGATAATTTATACTTTAAGTTACATTAAAAGCAGAAAAGAAATAAATTGTCATTCAAAATAACAAGTCATGTCCATTGAGTATTCTTTGTCTTGATTTAGCACAGCCTCCTTTTGATTATACACGAACATGTGTGTGTGTTTCAACAAAAGCAATTTCAGTGACCTGCCCATGTTGACTGTGATGGCTTCCTCCACATTACATTCTTACGTAATCCTTCATTTAAGTCTGTTTCAGGAAAACTTTTTCTCGGTGCTCAGTATTGTGGACAGTCCATCATACTTCAATAAATCGCTCCATTTGCCATGCCATTTCATGTCTCAATAGAGACAAGTGTTCTAGATGGTCAGAAGTGGAAGTATGGCCTTCCAGAAATGGAAGTATGGCACTTTGAAAGATATTCTGCAAATGTTGTTTGCAACACTAGTTTGTGTGATAGGATTTATCAAAATTGGCAAGTATCATTATTTCACCCCTTGCTTTTCACAGAACTCAGCACAATAGAAAATGGGTCATTGTGAATATTATAGTTAAGTCCCTTGAAACATTGAAGATAGAACTCTGCAGTTTACACTGATATTACAACTTTCTTCCTCTCTAGGATTATGTGCAGAGACGGTCCATTTTAGAACTCATATTGGCCTATGAAGATGTGAGTATACTTTAGAAATCACATTATAATAGGTTACAATAGAATATTGCTGCAAACAGCAATTTAAATATTTGTTTCCTGCTTAAATGAAATGAAATAGTCTTTGGTCTTTCACCATTCATGTTAATAACCAATCTTTTTCTAATTCATTGTTATTTTGAAACTGCTGAGCAAGCAAGCTTCAAGCCTTCAGGAGACACCAAAATGTGACATTGTTGTATCTTTGTTTTCCTGTTCTTACTTGTTTTGTGAATGAAGTATTTCAAAGGATATGTCGTTGTCAGTTAAAAATGTCATTGTAATCATGGGAATTACCAGGACTCTAAAGACCTGACTCGCAGTGGATTTCTCTGAAGTCCATTGCTTGTCTTTGGCCAGCTTTTAGAGTTGGTCATACAGGAGTGTGTGCTGCACATTCTCAATTAACAGCAACAGTTTATTCAGCTCTTGTAGTCAAGGAACTCACTATAAGAACATTGCTCATCATATCCTTTCTTGAATTTCTTAGTCAAACTCTATTGTCATTGGTTGTGTGATCTCCTCAGATTGAAGATTTGGATTATGATCAGTTGAGCCGGCTCTCCGAGGGCTTGTCGGGCAGTGACCTCAGGGAGGCTTGTCGGGCAGCAGCAGTTGCAGTTGTACATGAATATGTCCAGTCGCATTCCAGGTGAAGGATAGACTTGTGCTAATCAGTTATGATAAAATTCACTTAACATGGGAAAAAGATGAAATGTTGGGAAAGGACTCTGGCATCAGACTTCGAGTCCTGGGTAAAATTATAAAGAAAGGAGATAATTTGCAGTGGATTCATTTTCTTAAATGTCACTGGGAAAGGTGATATTCTTATAACGTGCAGTAATATAGCAAGTCTCCTCAGTTTCCTTTTTAACTGTTTCACAGCAGCCTGGTTGTGACTTTTGCCTTCCTGCTGAATGCTCTAATGCCACATGTCCATTCTCTGTTTGAAACTGGTTGTTAAATGTTATCAGTCTTCTAACGAAAGCAGTGCAAATGGGTTAGCAACAAGCTGCACACTATGCATTGGTTGTAAAGTGGGGTGTGGCATGATTAGAAAAGGAGGCTTATGTATTTGGCTAGTCATTTATGCTCCAGGTAGATAATCTAATCTTTGTTGGTCAATACTAACTGTGGTTAATATACCCTGAAAGGAACACTATTAGCTGTAGCTGTATTGGTTTTCCCTGCAGAGACTGCATTTTTAGCATGGTTATCTGAGTGCAGCATGACTTTGTCAAGTTCTATAAATGCTAGACTTATTAAAAAAATCTTTAGCATTGGGCACGGGTGGCATTTCTTCTAGCAATTCAGTTTCTTTCAGAAGACAGATCATAATGGCCAGCTATGGAAATCTATCATTTTCTCAGGAAATCTGAAAATTTCCATTGGTTCCGCAGCTGATGTTGACAGCAGTTAGCAGAATGGTCACTTTTCAAATTCTTGAAACATGGTGCATTTTCCATTTTTAAGTATTGTGTAGTTTAAAATTATGGATATAACATGGCAGTTGAGATGTGTGTAGAATAGTAAATGCACCTTGAAAGACTTGGATTTTACTTTTCTCAGGACTCATACCACTGTATAAAAAAACTGGAAATGAACAGTATACAGTAAAACCATTGTATTCACTGTCCATAAAATATTATATATAGGGGGACTTTGGAATTACATGAATATGTATGTCTTGCAACCAGTTAAATGATGCTAAAGTCACCTTTTCACCACATCAAGTTAATTGTGTCATACGAAAGCTTAATGTGCTTACTGTCATTAGGTGAAGAAAGATATGACTTAGCATTGTTCTGCCCTGAGAAAGCAGTTGAAGGGGTCATTGTCATACAATAGCAAAAAAATCTGAGAAAAATCAGGATTGAAGAACAATAGTTTACCATAAAAGTCATCAAATCAGCATCAGATGAAGTCAAGAGTATCAACATTCACTAGTCAGTTGTCCATAAAATCAATATTTTTGTGTACAGAGATTATTTGAATATTGATTTCTGCAACAAAGAAAAATTCAAAATCAGATGAGCCCTATCACCTGATATCTTACTTCCTAGTCTAGCGACATAATCTTCATTTTGATTGGCTGGAAGATACCTGAGCGTAGTGCTTTTCCAGTATCTTGACTTGGCTCTATCATTTATTGTCCACAGAGCTACAGAAAACAAGGGAACAGGTGATAGTCTCCGCAGTATACGCATGGCCGACCTCCAGAATGCAATTCACAAAGTCAAAACCACTAAATCCATGCCATCTCTCATCTTGCAACCTCCGCCACCACCACTAGACTGAGTGAAAGACTGGGTTGTGAATAAATGGGGGTCTGCGGATTGTGCCACATCATCTTCCCTTGAACATACGGAGGGACAGAATGAGATTAGAATCATTGCAGAGTGGCAGTGAAGGGACACATTGAGATAGCTTCATATAGCCTTCTTCCATGCAATGACAGAACACTGTAATCATATAGCCAAATTATGAATTTACAGTGTTTTGTCATTGTATGGTAGCCTTAACAAAGTGCAGCTTGTGAATTGGCCATATAAGCCCAAAGTGTCTTCACTACTTTTCCTTCCTGTCATACGTGTATTGTATTCTGTCTCGGTGTCATCATGGGTAAGAAGTTTGTAATGGATTTTTTGAAGAAAAATTCGAAGCAAGGACTTCAAAAGTAGGTTGAAGCCTATTTATTGTTAGGCCAACTCTGTGTGTGAATTCATTCGAATTTGCTTTTTATAAAAACGCCTTATTTGAAGCTAGCATTTCTCTGAAAGACTTTTCAAGTCCTTAAGTATTCACTAAAGATTAGTACTAATGGTATTCTGAAGTATTCTTATTATGAAACATTGCAGGGTGCCAGGTAGATAAGTGTGTCTGTGTATATTCTAAATCTCTGTACTTTCTAGTCACTATGAAAAGACATGTTGCCATTGTCATAAAGTGACCTCTTTTTAATATGCTTTTCACGGTGATCACTGCATCATATGGTCAGATGGTGTTATGTAAATGTGATGTCCATTACCTCAAAGCAAAGGTATCACATTAGAAAGTTTTCAGTTTTGTCCATCACATACATGCATCATTTTACTGTACATCTTGTGAACTATGCATGTGAAATCTAATATGTATTGAAGAAAAGTTACTTTTATTTTTATATGAAATCACCATCACAATGTATCTGTAAAATGCTAATGCAATTTTACAACTGGAACATCTCACAGGTCATGAATTGTGTGGGGAAAATTCCTTATCTGGAAATTTAGAATTTAGTCATTATAAAAGAACATCAGTTGATATTTTCTTTTGATTAATTTCATTTCAGTATACCGAGAACAAATCACCATTGCGGCTCCATTAAAATGCTTGAGGATGTTCAGATCCTGCAGTATTTGTGAGAAAAATTGTTGTCTGTAAATCTGGAAAGAAAAAAAAGAGATGCTACCTGTCATAAAACATCAAATGATTTTCACCTGCAGAAGAGAAATATTATTAATGTGCTGAGATGTTAATGACAGTCTGAGAATTTAGTGATGGTCTCGCTCTTGTCAAGCATTAATTCTCATTAATGATAGATGTCTGTCTAACTTCTTGAACAGTTGATAAATTTACAGGATAATGCTGCATAGGAACCTTAGGTTTTAGAGACCCCCAAGAGTTAGACCTATCGAGGTGCAGTCTACAATTTTGATATAGATATACGGTCATTTAATGGAAGAACGCCAGCTCTGATGATAAAAGAACAACCATCATATTGATAAATGAGCACATTTTATCAAATTACCATGACATCATTGCAGATATAATGGCTTAAACTTTTATTGTGTTCTGAGAATTTTGTTTCTTTAACCTTTGACTGCTCTTTTGACGTATGAATCTGTGACGGTCCAGTGCGCTGTTGACGTACGCCATATGTCATGCTAAATCGCTGTTTTGTTTCGCCTATATCCGGACACAATCACACTTTTGAACAATAAGATTTAGTTCCTCTGAAAGCCAGTTGTTTCTGTTTTTAGGGAATGATGACACGAGGGGGAAATGCTTGTAGCAGTGAAGGGGTTAAGGATCCATCACCATCCGGACTTGAAGCCCGTGATTCAATGCCATGTGATGTTTTTTGCAGATATTTTATCTCTTGTTGGTATTGGGTGCCATTTTTGTATCTTCGGAGGAGCACGAAAGAGATGCCTGAGCAAAGAACAAAGTGAAAGAAAACGACATAATGTAAATAAGTTTCTACACAGAAAGAGTCATAACATGAAACTGTTTTTGTTAGGTCAATATAAGACTAACCTTAACCCTAAGAGGTATCTGACAGGTTAATTCAGTTTTGGCCTAAATTTGTGGCAGGGGTTACATAAGGAAGTGAGTATGGTCATTTTTGCCCATAAGTTTCTGCTGATTGGATAAACTGTTACAAGTCAGGATAGTGATATATCTGAACTTGTTGCTTGTATGTATATAGATCACATACAGTCGACCACAAATGCCTTGAACACATGTAAGTTACAATTACAAACCTTTCAGATCCGAATTTAATTCTCTGTACTAGTGCTGCACATATTCCTTGAAATTATAATATGTGAACTTTAAGAAGATGAGGTAGCTCTGAAGAATTTTAGCTATTTGTGCTCAACTGCATGTATGTGATTGATGTTCAAAAAAATGTGATATGATAAAATATGAAAATATTTTTCATACTTTCATTCCCTAATTTTCGCTAACTATGTTGTTTCGGTTGTTTACTTATCCTCTCAGTAATGACACATTTACGCAGTACTGGAGTTACTCCTGGCTTCAGATTTTCTTGTTTTCGCATCTTTATTATAACAACACTGTTAGATTATTAACTTATCTACATTACAGTTATGAAACATCTGCCGGGGACAGGAATAGAAAACAAGATCTTTGCCACTGTAGAAAGAACATGAAGAAACAGCTGGAACACTATAATTTTTTTATGAAGATACAATTAGCATGGAAACTTGTGTATCTCTCCTGTACAGAATCAGTTTGTCTTGCAGCCAGTCAAAATGAGTCGTGTTGTATGTTGCTAGAACAGAGGCTGAAACATCAGGCTCTGAAGATGATAAGGGCTATCCATCCAATATATGAAGTGTTATTGCAGGAGTTAAGGGTTAAATCATTTCTGCACACAAAACTTCAGATTGTATGGGTGAACGGTAACCAGGGGCGTGGCGTGGGTGATTTTTTTGGTAATCTAGCACTTACATCTAACCAGCATGAGGGGGGGGGGCCCAAGATATAGATACATTTATTTTTTGTTTGCTCATAATGTTTGTATTGTTTATAAATTTCTTTCTCACAGTCAATCTGTGAACAACAAACATGGAAAGCAAAACAATGATTTTCTTTCTTCACATCCACAAAGCTACTGGTGCTTCCTGTACTGTTCATGGAGGCAACACTGACGTTTTCCCGTAAATTTAAACTCTGGCGTGGGCCCACCTGCATCTTTTAGTCGAAGTTTTTCATCGAAACTAAGTTTATTTGTTGCTATCAACTTTAAGATATTTGGAATGCTGTTGTTTTCTCTTGACTGACCCATGGCTTTCTTCGATTGCAAAACAAATACACCCGCAATTCGCCTAAAACCAGCACTGCTGTCGGTATTCGTGTAAAAATAAGACCAAAAAAACCCAAAACTTCCAGTCTCCCTCAAGACCGTCACCTCAAAGTACGGTATTCAAAATGCTGTAAAAATATTATGTACAGTATCATAATAAGGTTGTCGTCAAGAAGCGTTGACACCAATCAAACAGAGCAGGACGAGGCACTTAATGTAAAAGGTATTGAGGTCTCTTTTCTTGCTCCCACTAAAAGAAGCTGTAAGGTTAATGGTCTTAGAAATTATTCATGTTTAAGCAAAATGAACTAATGCTATTGTGATCATCATGAGCTCTGCAATATTTTAATGTTTACGGTGCCGTTTTCTCTAGTCCTCGGGAGAAAAATAAAAAGAAGAAAAAAACTCTGGAACAGGGTTGCCAAATTTGGTTCTCTCGGAATCAATTATAAGATTTTTGGCTATATTTAAAGTACGTAGTTCTCAAATAACTGTTGGCTCTTTGGTTCATTTTTAACTCTAACCGACTGTACATCAATAGTTACTAATTTCGTTTAGAAACATTTTTAGTTTACGTGTACTTCTATCAAACTGCTTGGTACCGGTACTTCTGTCGCCAAATGAGCACGAATTAAGGATCAATCTATAAAATGCTTCCATTTATGGGTCAGATCTTACATTGCTCTAATATCTGTAGAAATAGAAATGTTTATGATAAGTATAATACCAGTGTATATCCATTACAAACATACGTCTTCATTAATTTCTGATCTTATGTCAAATCTTGACCCAGGCCGCCTTTCGGTGCTATATTTTGGTACTTTTTCGGTTGTGATTTGGCTCCCGTTTGATAAAAACTGGCAACTGAGTTCTTGGCGTCGTTCGCGGCACGTCAAAAAAAAAGTGGGGGGAGTGGGATGGGAATGCAGTCTGCGTAGAGGATAATCAAATTTTTCTCTCAGATTACTGACCTCTTTTTTTTTAATGGTTTTTCTATTAACGTTTCCTTCGAATGCAATACACTGTGCGTATGGGGTTGGAGAATCTGCGAGACGAGTACCGGGTCACAGATTAGTACTGCAAAAAACTTAAGTAGTGTTGACAAGATTGTACGCCAACGCTTGTAAATGGTACGCAAGTGTAATACATGTAAAACGATGAAGGTATCTGAACATTTTTTAGAAAGCACTTAGCATTAGTAAAATTGTATTAGATGGAAACTATATAATGAATGTATAATGGCCATTATGAACTGGTAATCTCAGATTCATAGATTACATGGACGCTACGCCCCTGACGGTAACTAATTGTAGATACATTTGAAGTGTTTGTGAAGCAGAGTTGTTGACTTCTGTTGTGATAAATGGTTCTTTAGTTTTTATTTTCTTAGACCGTTTTCCATTGTGTGGAGGTGGTCCCTGCTACTTCAAACAACTATATGTTGGGTCAGAACAGTACTGGGTCAAACTTTTTTCTTTTCATGAGAGTGATTACATTATTCATTTACATGTATATCATGCCAGTAGTTTGATTTTGTCCAGAAGCTACTTATAGCTCATGTTGACAGGCTGCAAGACATTTGTGTTAGATAGAGATTGGATGTGTGAGTATGTAGCAGCAGATATTTGATGTTCAGATTAGGCTATATATGGAAAAAAAGATGTTGTCTGTGAGTGTTTGCTGAGAGGTAACTGGTGAGAGTTAATAGATATCTTTGCGTGTGCAGATGCAGTCCCTTGGTTATCATTGCATGTTTCATATGACGTTCCGGAAGTGTTTGTTTTCTTTTTGAAGAAAATAAATGTTTTGTCTTTTTTTTTTTTTTTCTTTGGTGGTGGAGATGGAAAGAGGGAAAGAAGTAGCAGAAAAGAAAGAAAGAAGAAATACAGAGTAAGAAAGAAAGCAAGACAGAAAGAAAGAGTAAGAAAGAAAGAAAGAAAGAAGGAATGAAATGGAGATTAAGAATGAAGGAAAACAGGAATAAGGAGTAAAGACAAGGGAAAAAAAAGAGCAAGACTGGAAAAAAAAAATCATAATTTTTAGGTCATTCATCAGCTTTTAGCTGATTTGAAAACAGGATCATCTTTAATGTGTTGAGCTGCAAATTTTCTCCGAATCCACTGTTTCAGGACAAGTAGGAACATTAATCGGCATTGTGTTTGTTTACTGATGAGGCACAAAGTATCCTGTCCACCAGGTTAATACAAGTGCCAGGACTGGGCAGTGTTGCCTCTGCTGCTATGCAGTAGCATTATTATTTATTTTTGTCTCGCTGCCACCAGTGACCATCTCCAAGATGAGTCGCGTCCTCATGAATGAAGAGAACTGGTTCAAACTCAGGAACTGTGAAAGTAGGATCAGGCAGCAAAGTTGATGTCAGGGAAAAGACAGGAGGGTGTGGAATCGGTTTGTGAGGGGAGCAATCAGCTGCATTGAGTGTTGAACAAGAATAGATATCTTTGATTCGATATCACTTAAAGCCTCAAGCCTGAGTATCGCGACACTTGAAATATTCAGTCCACCACAAACTTTGGCCTGGCCAATTTCTTTTTCATTAATCTGACTACTTTGTGGAGCCAGACACCATTGGAAGACGGGGATGGAAGGCGAAAGTCTGCTGCGCTATCTGTTGGGGTGGACGGAGTACACATGGAATGCCCCGTGTGCTATGATGTCGACCCCACACCTAAGTAACATGGAAGTCTCAGCTGTTCTATATCCATAAGCAGTGGACTCACTGATGGCTTGATCTGTCCCCCCAGAAAATTGCAGTTGCAAATTATTGCAAATTTCCACGTTTTTAAGACCTTGTTGCAATTTTGCACATTTCCGCAAATTTAGGCATTTTCTGCAAATTTGGAACAAATTTTGTTGATTTTGGCCAAACAGTGCACTTCTTCTGCCAGTGTCATGATACTGCTGGAGCAGGAACAAAGAAAATGTTTTCCATTGCTACATTTTTGCAACATTTTAGTAGTAAACAATGCAACGTGGAAGTAAATATAATGAAGCTACAAAGCTATTTTTGCAACATTTTTGCATATTCTGGTGCAATTTTTACCACTTTTTGCATGCAAATTTTGCAATTCTTGGTGCAGATTTTGGGGGTTTGAAATGCAGTTTTCTGCAGGGACAGCTCAAAGTCAAGTGTGTGAGTGAATACATCGATCAATACATGAATGCCACAGACTTAATAAATCTGGAACCAAAATAATAGAAAACTGATGTTTGCATATTTGGAAAATACATGTGGCGAAAGTCAGCATACATGGCCAGCACTGATGGAAAAAAAGGTATCTTTATAAAATTGGAGTTGGTTGGTCATGATTTCATCTAGAGCTACTGTATTTACCCATATGCATCAGCCAGAGTAAAATCTTATTAAGCACTGGAAGTTTCACTTTGTGGAATGTTGTTACAAGATACAGTATTTAATAACCTAATAACATATGGCAATAATATTAGACTACCTGGAAATATCATAGAGGGGTTATAGAATAAGCACAAAATAACCATTCTGCGGCAACGGTGTTAATGAAAGTGACTGAAGTAGTAGATTGGCAAAGTAATCTCTGAAAAGTGGTACCCTGGTATGCTGGTAGTAGAATGAGATGTGTACTATTGTTTATGTATGTACTTCTAATAAATGATGTGTCAAGAAATTATGTCTGTTGTGTTATTCCTTAGCTGTATAGACTACATGTTCATCATTAAATTGTCTCTAAACTTGCGCATTTTGTCATCTTCTCTTTGTAGCTTTCGTCTCTCATCCTGCTTCTTCAAGTTTTCACATGGCTTTTTCACACGTTTCTCCTGTAGTTTTTACTTTCTTTGTGTCGCTACAATGTTGTTGTGTAAATCTGTGGAATTTCCAGTCGCTAGAAAGGAACATTTCACCCATAATGAGGAGGATTATCAAACATTTACGTCTGTCATTCCATCGGCACCAAGACAACAACAACAACAATAATACAAAAAATATGGTTTGTAGCAGCCTGAGTTTACTCTAATTACCAAAAACACCCAAGTTTTATTTTTTTTTTTCTTATTGTAACAACAGTATAGGTGGAAGTTGAACTGTGCCTTTCTAAAAAAAACACAAACCCCAAAACAACCCTGTGTCTGCTAAAAAAAAACCCCAAAAAACCGTAGTGTCGTAGCTCTCCCCCCCCCCCCCCCNCCCCCCCAATTTCCTGTTTTAATGTTTTTACTTTGTGTATTGTTACTGTAGCAAATTCTTCCATCCTCCAACAACTAAGCCGCTGTGCCTTCTCAATCTCACGTGTCCACCCTCCCACACATACCACGAACCCCATAGCGACGCCCCTGAAAAAAAAACAAAACGGTGGTTTGATGAAAATTTTGATGAAAGCTGTAAAATAACGTAGGATGAACTAAGATTATAGATGTCTTAGAATGAGGGCGGATGTTATATTTAGATTTTGGCAACTCCACCAAAGCAAAAAGAATTAAAAAACAGTAAACTTGTGTACGGCGAAATTCCTCATTTGAAAGCAAAGATTACGGAAAAAAGTGTAATAAACAAATATCCTAGTTCGTGACGACATTTTTGTTTTTATTTTCGCATTCTTTCACAATTAGAGAATTAGTTTTAGACATCTGTGTGTTTGGGGGAAAAAAATCAGCTACGTGAAACTGAGGATGGAACTGCGGTTTTCTATTCAAACCATGGCACGGTCTGCCTATGTATTAGGCTTCAGAAATCAGTGGCTTAACTATGAAGGAACAAAGATCGTAGTATTAAACTTCACGAACAAGTTACTGCGGTGGGAAGAAGACTTGGTCACAAGAGACTGCCTTGGAGATAAATCTTTGGAACTTCGCGGTAGATGGCTGGCTTTCTGGAGCAAATCGACAGCATCACAACAGTATGAGACATGTCCTGGACCGCAGAGAAAGAAGAAGAAGAAAAAGAAGAAGAAGAAGAAGAAAAAATATGTTATTTTTAATTCACTCTAATAAACACCCTGCCTGCTGCAAATGTTATATTTCTTCCAGTTCTGCTTGACTTTCAAAAATCCTAGACAAAAGAACATGCTATTGCTGAAGTTCAACCACCACTCAGTAATTTTTTGCAATAACATCATCATCTCTAGTTTCGTCGAAATGACGTTAATATGTCTTTCATATATTATGAAGAGAGATAAGTCCGATGGACACGCCCAGTCGTATAGTATAATATGTAGATGCTCGGCTGGCAGCATGCTGAGATCCCGATTATTCCAGTCTTGTCTTCTTTAGATTTATTCAAGGATAACATGGTTAACGCGATCCATGGACACCGTTGTTTACCATGCTCGGTTCGGGGGTGCTTGTGTAATCATGATCGTTTTGTAATGGGGAATTATGCGTGTGTTTTTGAGTGATCAAGATATAGGAAGCCGAAGGCAGGAGCGCATACAAGGGGATGGAGAGGGGTGTTACAGAGTCTACCCCCACCTCTTTTCAGCCCCCATCCAGCGGACTGCATGACCCACCTTAAAAACTAAAGAAATCATGATACAAAATTCACCTAAATTCGGCAAGAAATTGCCTCCAATTGCCTAAAAAAAAATTAAAATTCTTGGGGACTATGTACCCAAATTCTCCTCTCCCCACCCTCTTCCACATTACGCTTCCGTCATCGGCATTTAGATCTCTCCTGCACAACAAACCTGACTCCCTCCGTGGCAGAGTAGGGTCGGATTAACATGGTGCCGTGCCATGGAGCACCCAATGTCATGAGGTAAAATCATCCTAAGGTAGTCCTCCCCTTCTGTTCCGTGGTTAATTCTTTTTGGGGGTTGGGAAGGGGTGAGGGGTGGGGAAGGAGTGAGGGAAGAAGGTGATGATTCCCCCCCCCCCCCCCCCCC
>JAWQUT010000038.1:506173-516700 GCA_033807755.1 Ellobium chinense | reverse complement strand
TTTTCCTCCGACGCAGTTTTTCCTGTGAAACTTTTTAAGTCGGCAGGCAGAAGGATGTTGTTTGTTGTGGACGAGTTGATTAGATGATACCACCACCTTCCCCCCACCCACGTTTTTGTGCTCACGATGATGGACAGTTTGTACTACTTAATGAAGAACGTGCCCGACTCCCAGGGAGTCATGTTATTGCAGTGTAATTAGTAGACTAGCCCGGCTCTCATTTTCTCAGCACATCCATCAATCTTTTACTGCATCACATCACAGCTGTGGCCAGTGGCGGGCAATATTATTGCATGTATCGATATTTTTCAGTACTCCATATGCTCAATGTCGGTGTCGAAATATACCAGAACTGCGATTTCATGTCGATCCTATTTTGAAAGCATCCGAATATTGGAGGGATGATAATATATTAAAAAAAAAAAAATGACTTCATGTAAGTTTATTAGGTGCATTTGTTTAATCTTATGACCCCAGTGCAAGAACCTGAATAGCTATAGGCCTACAATGAAAAGATACAGTCGAGATTACACCGATAAACCCCGCTCTAACAACATTGAATTCTTAAGAGATGTTGTGAAGTCTTGCGAATTTAGTCATAATTATGTTGTTTCGACGGATATTTTCACTTTTTTTTTTGTCTTGAAATTTTATTTTCAGACGATTTTGTTTAAGTTCCCAAACTTACTCGGGATATTAAACTTTTTTTGGGGACCACAATATTATCCTAAACTCAGGTACAGGTTAGAAAACAACTAAATAAATCAATAGGTGTTGCAAAGCCTTGAGGCATTTGTGAACTCATTTTCTCATCTCCGCAAACTATCTTTAGAAAAAGATCAAAGGAATTGTCTCAGTGAGTAGGGACTTCAAGATAAACCCGCACGACGTCACTCCATTCATGCGCTTAGTGAACAGTGGCACAACATTCTGGTGGGGTCGCATTATTGCTGTGAAGGGACATTACTCACATTGTCTATTTATTGATGTAATTAAAAGGTGTAATAGTATTCATGACTACCAGTGTTCAAAAATGTGAAGAGCTGACAAAATCTATAGTCAAGATTCAAAATAGTGCGTCATTCATATGCTGATAAACTGGGAAAAAAAAAGCGAATTGAATTCTCATCAGTGTTTCTGTTTGATAGCCTGATCCCAGCCCAGGTAAAGACTCATTGCTAGGCAAAACCTTGCACGTTATGCCTTATCAAATAGCCTTGTAATGTAATACCTGACCTTGCTGTCAGATCTAGCCAAAATAATTTTGATCTCCTTCCAGAGAGTATAACTCTGAAACGGTTCTCAGGCCAGCTTTGTATTGAATATCAAATTCGAAATAGAACAGTAGATATTTTCAATTCGATGTTACTTCAAGCTTCAAGACTGAATATCGCGATACTTGAAAAATTCAGTCCACTCCAAACTTCGACCAGGCCAATTTCTTCTTCATTACTACGACTACTTCGCAGAGCCAGACACCATTGTTGGGAGAAGACGGAGATGGAAGGCGAAAGTCTTTTTCTTACCCTGGCAGCTGTAGTTTGTCAACCATTTTCAACCTTACTTTACTTATCGAACCTCTGGTGAAGGAGGCGGTAAAAAATAAACAACAACAACAACAACCAATTTTTGTTTTTGTTTTTGAATACCCTTTCAACTTAGTTAATGAGGAAAATCAAAGCACAGCTCAGAAAAGCAGGCCGTAAAAGTAAAGTTAGGCCGTAAATAATAATATTCTAAAGTACAGAACAGCTAAGCGAAAATTTGTGCAGCACTCACCTCTTGCATACCAGATAACGCACTAACCCAGTGTACAGTCATGCAGTCATAAAAAGCTCTCCCCCACCCTCACCACCCCCTCCCGCCCGTGCCAGTATTTGGTTGATTTGTTATGGTTAAAACATGACAGCGAAAACATACTGCATAGTGGATGCTTCTTTTGGAGACAGAACTTGGAGTTTAGCGTTCCACATCTAGGTCCTACCAGGGCCAGAGCCTTAGAGATAGAACTTTACTAATAGCTTAACATAATTATTATGGTGTTGTTCTTTTTTGGGAATCGGGGACCCTACTCCTCCAAGATAGATTGATAAAGAAGTAACTAACGTTATTAAAACATCATTAACATCTAGGCAGGAATACTACTTCCTTGTGATTGAAAATTACCAACCATCGTCAAGCGCCAGTCGGAGAGGAACGGGAACAACAACAACAGCAACAACAACAACAACAACAACAACAACAACAACAACAACAACAACAACAACAACAACTGTTCTCAATACTACGCTTTATGTCGTCTCTCTTCCCTATCCTTTCCAGTATTACCCCTCACTGTGTCTCTGGTCCCACTGAAAGCAACATAGGCTCAGATAAACACTTGTTTGTCGTGGTAGGAGGGAGGGGGCAAGCGAGTGAGAGATATGAGGGGCGAATAGTGGCAATGGTTATCTTTATACGATGGTATCACTGTCCGCAACAGAAAGATTTATTTTAACGATCACGATTCAAACGTAA
Organism: Ellobium chinense; assembly: GCA_033807755.1. NCBI lineage: Eukaryota > Metazoa > Mollusca > Gastropoda > Ellobiida > Ellobiidae > Ellobium > Ellobium chinense. The sequence continues at coordinate 514,183 of JAWQUT010000038.1, read as the reverse complement.
CGCATCTTACGACAGACAGAACACAAACCTGCGTAGAAACATCCTTACATAACTTTACAAAAGTATGTCCTTTAAAGAAAGAAAATGGATTCAATTTGGAGAAAGTTTCATTCACAAAAATGTGTCCAAAAAATAAATGCAGTTGGAAGAAGGCTTAAAGGCCACAAAATATCAGGTTAAAAGACACTCTACAAGATGAAACTTGCCTAAAATCTGACCATCGCAAAAGATGGATTTAGACTCTTGGAAACTGAGACGGATAAGTCTAGGTCAGCAAGGAAGAGGTGAATGATTTCCACTGAAGTTCTGGAGAGAAGCCCGTGGCAGAACAATGGTCTTTGAGAAGCTGCTCCTGGTACCTCGGTCCTCTTTCTCAAAGTTTTCTTTTGTCTTGTCTCTGTTTTCTCTTCACAACAATGAGTCACTAAGTCTGTGCGGGTTGAAAGACAGGGGCGAGGTCGCGTTTGTTTGAGGGAGGGGTTTAATGACAACTCAATTTAACTAAGGAAATTGAACGTAAGGGAATCTCTGTTGCACAACAAAAGGTCGCGCGCACCCGGAAGTCTTTTCCAGTGGACGCCTGTTGTGTCCGGTCGATAAGTATGAACGACTAGTAATATGGACAGATTCGGACAGCGCGCAGTTATTTCCTTAGGCTGCCCTTGTCTTTTGCCAGCTGATTTTCTACCTCACATACAGAGTTGCACGCTGATGTTATTTTTGTTTTAACATTGAAAATGTGATATCATTTTATGAGGGGCATGCAAAAACTCATATCCCATACTAATACGATTTATAAGTCTCGCATCCAAGCTTGTGCTCGCTCACGTGACTTCGCACTATTATTACACCAGCAGATCTGATCATTCTAAGACGTTCTTAACTCCCTGGGAAACATTTACAACCGTTGATCACTAGTATTCTGACAATAACTTTCGCTGCTAAGACAGATACTCTTCAAAGGCGACCATTGAATAAGTTCATAATTTTGAGCTGATGGGGTGTTCGAGTTCGTGCGCATAATCAGATATCTTATGTATAAAAGTGAAAATGTGACTGGCTGGTTTGTTTGTGGGTGAATTCCTGTGTAGATATCAACTTATTTTCGAGCTTGCAAGCTATCCTGAATAGAAATACTGTATATCGTTGGCCTTTGGAGGTGAGGGGATTTGGGGCGCCAAGAATGTAGATAGCTGTTCTGTGCTTGAATCAAGAGGATTAAGATTTTGTTCCACATGACAGAAGAAAGGCAGGGCAAGCTTTGTTTCCATGACTGACAAAAGTAGCAAGCTATGAGTATGAGGATGCAGGCACCTAATCTATGGTTGTGCGGAGAAGGGGAAGGAAGAGGTAGTTACGGCCTGGACCCTGTGCATGTATCATGCATTCGGCTCTCAGTTCCATCTTCTATATCATGAAGACCCCCCTCCCCTCCCGCCTGTTTACCTGTCCAGCCAGACATCTAAAAAGCGTCTCTGAGCACAAAATCAGTGGACATTGTCCAGCAGTCTGTCTCAGCCTCCAGAACGCCGGTTGCCTTCTCTATGTATGGATTAGTCTATAATGTACATTTATGTAGATTCATGTACTCGCTAGGCTTGGGGTTGGCTTCCAGCTGCATATTATACATTTATAACAAATCTGCGTTCGTTATACCGCCTCCCATATCCTAGATTCTATTGGAAAGCCCAGAACCACTAGACTATTTATCTGATGCTCCTAATTAATTTACAGTATTTTTTTCTCTCTTAAAGGACAGGTCATCCCAAAGTTTAATTAAGTTCTAATTGAAGTTCACAGTGTTTATTTGGGCTGCAGACCAATAAATATGCAATGCAAAAGTTTACAAGAATTTATCAGTAACTGGAAGTGGAAAGGCATGCAAACAGAAAGGAGGGAAGGAGGAAAAGAAGAAAGGAAAAAAAATATACAAGATACATGTTGTTTTCGTACATGTTTCTGACATCTCCCTCACTTGCCAGGTCTTTTCTCGCATGCAGGTCACGAAGTCCTTTTGAGTTCCAACATTCCAACATCTTTACATTTACAATGCTGTACTTCCTTTTTGTTTTTTTATCCCATTTGTACTCTTGTAGGTAGTTACAGACTTTGGTATATAATATCTACATAAGAGAATATCCATCCATCCATCCATCCATCCATCCATCCATCCATTTATCTATCCATCTGTCCGTCCATCCGTCCATCATCTGTCCGTCTGTAAGTCACCATCCATCCATCCATCCATCCATGCTCTTACACATGATACTTACATAAGCGTACAGTTTTTCAAACATATTGCCATAATAACAATGTATAATAACATCTGCACATAACATTGGCTTTCGTACATAACCCATACTTCCAGCTTGATCGAAGACCCGAGCCTGACACCTGCAGAGGTCCGTCTGCACACTGATTATGGGTCACTCTGTAATGAAGGATGGATTTCCAAAAGTTTGACAGATCGTTACCCCCTCCCTTTCCCTAAGCCCCCCACCCCCCCCTTCCAAACTTCTGAAGAGTTTTCCTTTACCACCACCTCGAAACCTTGGACCTCTGCCTCCTCCGGTCCTGCCCATCCCATCCCACCCCACCCTCTAAACAAAAGATTTAGCTTACGAGACGTACACAGACAGTCACTGTTTTTCAACACTTCAGTACCGGAGCCAGCTCGTTTCCTGCCAGACAACCCAAAACTGAAGACAGCAGATTGCAAACACCCTTATTGTACGGAACAGCCCGTAATATTTTCCAAGACCTGTGTTAGGAGTAGAGAAGGGGGCTTACTCTGGGAAAACAAATCCATCGAGAGGGTGATCAGAAATACGACGGAGTGATCTCCCATTTCATTACGCTTAGGGGGTATGAAAACCGAGGATAATCTTTCATGATGGATGATGATGCAGACATTATGACAAATACGTAGATGTATTATCAGTGCGGTCAGTGAGTGGTCCCTCTGCATGCGTTACATTACGTGAGTTCAGACTCAAGGACTTTGGAGGGAAAAACAGCGCGTAAAAAAAATACTGGTCTACGTGAAAGGAAGATAACTTGTTGCATTACACGCCAAAGGATAGACCTATCGGAATCATTTTGAAGGTCAAAAAAGAGAAAACCTAACGTTGGATTGGATGTGTTCGAAGGCTTTCATTCTGAAAGGTAAGTAAATGTATGTGTTTCATTTTGTAGGACATCTCTAACTAATCATGTGCGTCTGAACCACAGGGGCGCATCAATGTACCGTCCTAGTCAACGTAATCTCGAACTGAAATCTTACATTGATCACAGATTTGTGTCAGTTTCTATAGGCCTAAAAGTAAAAGCTGTATTGCTATTGGGGTCAGGATTAATATTATCAGTGGCCGTTCGCCAGTCACTAGTCGCCAATTGTTATGAAAGCAGCGATAACACTGTCTTGTAAGTGTTCAGTGGGAGAGGGCTGGAAGATAGTACTTCTTCTTTTTCTTCTTCTTCTTCTTTATTGTTCCACACTCATGCTTGCAGACCGCTAGGGGCCATGAACTGTCCGTCCGTCTTTTCGTCTGTCCTTCCGTCCGTCCGTCCGTCCGTCAGTTGCAGATCTGTGCAGTTCCTCGTAGCTTTCGTAGCGTCGTAGTCAACTGGTAATGACCACAATCGTTCTCTTAGTTCTGTCAGGAGAAGACAGTCCGGCAAGACATGTAGAAATATGTTACGTTGTTACATAGAAATACGAGGATGGGTCAAAAAGTTTGCGGCCTTCCTCAGAAAAGCTAGGCAAAGTGAATAGATCGGAGTCTTTTACAAAATCTTTCATGATACCACATCAAAATTCTTTGTGATGCGGGTTTTCCTTTATCAATGACAGAGTTCTAAATTAGGATTTTGACATGTAGACCACAAACATTGTCCGTACTTTTTGGCCAGTCTATTCGCCTCCAGTGTCTTCCCCTTTGCTTCGAAGATGGGGTTTTATACTAGTTATTACTTTAATGATTGGAAAGTTGTCCTCCACCTTGTTCCAGTCGCCGATCCATCCTCCTCAACATCTAGGCATGTCTCAACAAAACGAACTTGTCCACTTTTTAAATCTGACTTTACTTGCTTGCTGTATTCTCAGATCGCACAAACATGAACAGACACATAGACGAACATACACCGCCCCTCCANCCCCCCCTCCACAAACACACACTTATACAGAGTGACGTGCACTGTTTCGAGCCTTAACCATCAAACCACCAGATCCCATGGAGGTGGGGGTGGAGGTGGGGGTGGAGGTGTGTGGATTTGTGGGTGTGGGTGAAAAGGGTGGGTGTATGTGGAGGCATGACAAGAAAGGTACGGTCCTGGGCAATCGATCAGCTCACACGTGCAATTTAACACCCGCCCGAATAATCACTCCGTGAGCGCTTGTCGTACGCTCGGTTCACTCACTCATTTCGTCCGGTGGGTCATCAGTTCTCGTGGACACAAGTCCGCACATTCCTCAATGACATCCGACACGTTGCTGCTCACTTCACTACTGACCTACCCAGGTCTTTCACGCAATCCTTTCATAACTCATTTGTTATTTGTCCCGTGACATTCAGGTCTCAAACGCCTAATTGGACAAGGATACGCTGGTATCAGGGACAACGAGTACAGTGCGGTACTAGATTGCAGGTTAGGGACACACAAGAATAACACCCAATTTTACAAATGGGCAGGCAGGCAACACACCAACGGCGAAAGAATACCTAGCTCACCGAAAGGCAGCATAGACGAATGCATTTGACTCCGTGAAAAAGTTTGTCGATTGGCGAATCGGGCGGATTGAAAAGATCTATCGGAGATTGTATTTCGTTGCTATAAACATTCTTTTTTTTAAAAAAGGGTGAAAAAAATAAAGAGGACTGGTGTGTTTAGTTACCTTTGGTGTATTTTTCTACGAATTTAGGTGAAAACTGCATGTTTTTACGTTGCGTAGTTCTCAAGAAATCTGTGACACAAATTTGGCTGAAGCGTTTTATTAATATAGATTGCAGTAGAACTCGGTAATAACGGGGTGATGGGGACTTTCAACAGAACTTTACCGTTATTACCGTGCCCCGTTACTTGCAATTTAAAGTATGGGGACTAAAGGAGCGTTGTTTTGTTTGTTTTTACACCGCTTTCAGGAACAAGAGAGCCAGCCTGCAGGTTATGGACAGATTATTGCAGTAGAGCTCGGTAATAACGGGTTGACTCCCGAAGTAAGGTAACGGGAAGTACTGTGAAATACATTCTCATGATTCATGAGACAGATATTTGCAGTAGAACTCGGTAATAACGGAGGATTTTACCGTTAATACCGAGCCCTGTTACTTCCGAGTTAGAATGGTGACTAGAGGAGTAACCTGAAGTACAATCACGTGGTTCATGTCATTTTTGTTTGTTTGTTTTATGCCGGTATCAAAGATAAGAATACTAACCTGCAGCTTATAGACAGAGTTTTGCAGTGGAACTCGGTTATAAAGGGTTGATGGGGACTATCAGAATGTTACTACAGTATTATATCCGTGCTCTGTTACTTCCGAATTAGGGTAGGGGACTGGAAGAGTAACATGGGCTATATTTTCATGGTTCATGCCAGTTTGTTGTTTGTTGTTTGTTTACTTGAATACAGATACAAATATTAATTTGATGATGTTGCATGCAAACACTGTCAACTATTGATGTAGCGCCTGAGAACTGGAAGTCAGCCTGTAAAGACTGACCAAAACGATTTCAGAAACAAATGATCCATCCATGCCAACCCTGGTATGACGCGGGGCAGTAATGCCGTAAAAGAAGAATGTTCGATCTTCTAATCCCTTTATGAAAAAAACGATTTTACTAATAACAAAGAGAGATGTCAAATGGAGATTGAGATTATGCCCTATACAAATGAGTTCATATTGCAGCAATTTATAATTGAGTTCCATTGTAAGAATAATAGCTCATACATTAATGAACATCACTACATTTATCGACCACTTTTTCCTAACTTTTTTTTTTCATTAAAGCATTGAAGTTCCTTCACTGTGGTGGGTGTGGTCATGTGTACGGAACAGCTGTTGGTAATGGAAACACTTCACTGTGTCTTGTACCATTTCCACTCAATCTGTTTTACACTCTAAATTCAATAACTCTTCTCAAGCATAATGAACGCTGTAAAATAATTACAAAGGCTATGACTACTGAGGAAGTTTTTCTAGTCTTAAGTGGCCGTACTTAGTGAAAACTATTTGTCGACCCTACCACTGTTGAGGTTCTTTTCGTCTATGCAGCTTATACATTTGCGAGCATTTTTCTTTGTAAGAAGTTCCACTTACTGTCATTCTTTGCACTTACAATGCCAGTCGTACCAACCATGTTTGAAAGGCGTGGCATGTTGAAGTACGAGGGCTGTCCCAGGTATAAGGTAAGTACGGCCATAACTCCGAAAGTTGTCGAGCGAATTTAATGAAACTTACACAATAAACTTTCACATCATTTGTCTATTTCTCTGTGTAATCTCCATGCTGATCGACGCATTTTCTCCGCCGCGACAGGAGGGCGAAAATACCCTCCCTATAAAAGCTGACGTCAAGACTTTTCAGCCATTTCTCTACCTCCTGAAATCAATTCGTACTTACCTTATATCTGGGACAGTTGCATGCGAGAACAACTGTAGCTTTGTTGATCTATTTCCTTCTCGCTTTGTCCTTTGGGTTGTCTCTTTAGCTCATTTATCGCCTTCAGCTCTTCTTCAAATTTTGACAAACCAGTGGGGGAAAAGGAGGGGGGGGGGGGNAGGAGAGGGGGGGGGTATCATCGCCCAAAATATTTCACAAAATGTTTTCAAAAACGAACATTCCGCCTTCTAACGTGGTCAGTTTTTGTATTTAAGCCGGTTTTTCATCAATGTTTCTACATACACTTTAGATTACAGACCTTGTTTTCTTGAAAGTGAGGCTGAATTTCTGCGTGAAAATTTGAAACTGGATGCCTTGTGACAACTTTTCACGCTCTGACATTGGCTGGCAGGCCAGAAAAACAAAGAGATACATTCGGATGAACAATAATGATAATATAATAATGCGGTTTATAAGTCTCATATCCAGGCTAATGCCCGCTCATGCGACTTCACACTATTATTACCCCAGCAGCCCTGATCACTCTAGGACTTTCTAGACTCCCCGGGGAGCATACAGTGCCGCTGCCATTTATAGGCGCTGATCACTAACATTCTGACAATATCTTCCACTGCCTATAGCCAGGTACCCATTTTACAGATGGGGGGGACTGAGGAAAATGTGAATGAAATGCTTTCCCAAGGCACTTACAACATGACCGTGGTCGGGAATCGAACGCAGGACCTTTAGATCTTGAGTCCAACGCCGTAACCGTTAGGCCACGTTGCTCCACAAAATGTAGTCAGAAAGGACAGAATGAGTGATGTTACCAGCTAACAGATGCCAGGGACCTTGAGAGTTCCCAATGGGACCCTTTATCGGTGTAGCCATTTAGGGTTTGTCCTTGTGGTTTTGTTTCCGTTTCATTATCGTTGTGGCTTGGTTCACGAAATGAAACCGAAAAAAAAACCAACCGAAATGAGAGCACCTGTATATGTCTCGTCTAGAGCTTCTCTCTCTTTTCTTTTTTGTTTTTATTTTCGTTAAAACATTCCCAGGACTAATAAGCCTACACAAAACTATTAGGTAAGGTCTAGAAAAATATGTTTTGATTTGGCTGGTACCCCTAAAATTTCAAACACGTGAGCGTTACAATGAATCATTAGTTAGGGTACCATGAAATGTGACAGATAGTGTGGAAGTCGAAGATTATGAGAGTCTGCTTTGCTGCTCACTTTGTTTGCAAAATTCCTCTTACATGACGGAAGTGGTAAATACACGCCCTTTTGTAAAGTCAAGTAGGACCATGTAAACGAATTTGAAAGTCATCAGCTTCTTTCTTTCTTTCTTTCTTTCTTTCTTTCTTTCTTTCTTTCTTTCTTTCTTTCTTTCTTTCTTTCTTTCTTTCTTT